>CAJVPY010004111.1:0-13049 GCA_910591965.1 Dentiscutata erythropus
GATCCCGTTTACTTAGTACGTTTTTGAGAAATAGAGACCTATGGTGTAAAACACCATAGGTGCGTTTTAGTAAATTCATTATAAAAACCAACTGAAAAAATCAAATAAATATATAAAATAAATATACTAAAAACTAGTTATATATTTTAAAACCAAATTATAATCTTTTTATAGTAATTGTAATTTATCTACAATATAAATAATAGATTTTTATAAAATTTAATGCAAATTACTATACAGTATTATAAAAAACTATAGCTATTTTTTTGTTAGTTAAATTTTTAATCTACTTTTACAAATGTAATAAACCTAATTTTTATAATTTTAATAGTACAGTAGTAAAATTAAATTAACTTAGAGCATCAACCTAGATGCGATTTCATAGTGATCAAAATAGTGCACAAGTATTATGACGTGATTTTGGCTATTGTCATAACTGATAACATTTTGGTTAAAAGTCAATAATACGAATAATAATATTGAGATATGCTCAAACATTACTGTTGCTATGATTTTCTAATAATTGTAATGATGCTTAATTGCAACGATAGATTTAAATAAAGATTTCAATCACTGCTTGAGTGGATTCTAAGTAGTTTACCATAAATTCTCGGCATCTGCGCGCCATTTTGACTACGTGCGCGTTATTTCGAATACGCCCTTCGAGATAAAGTATTAATTTTGGAATCCGATTGCTACTAATGTTATAAACAGGTTGAATGAATAAGTATGTATCAGGTAAATATCCAATACAAGCCTTCTGATATGCTACCGATACACTATATCTAGTGGTAAAATTCAAGTGCATATTGGGAGTTTTGTATTCTGATATTTACCCGATACTTGCTCTTTGAAGTGCGCGCTATTTCAGGCGTTATTTCGAAACCACCTATACTATTTTTAGGAAGCGCGATTTTCTATTTTGAGAATTTATGGTATTGAAAATTTTACAAAAATGTGTGTTGATAATGAAAATTCATAATAAAACTATGAAAACGCTTGAGCAATACTTTTTCACTTTGAAATTTACCAGTATTTATTTTTGATAAGTCAGCACAAAAAAAAGTGGTTTGAGGTAAAAAGTTTTTTGACTGAAAATGGTAAACTCCCTATTTATTTTTTTACTATTTAAAAATTTTCTACATATAATAGATTACTTACTTATCTTAATATAAGCTCAATAATTGATTTAGAATATTTTCTGCTAATAAAATTTAATTCCTGCCAATTTTCAGCATACTTTGACTCATTAATTGAGGCGCTTGAGAACGTCCTTAATAAATTATAAATTACTGTATAAGTACAGTATTTTAATTTTATAATTATATATTTTTTTAAATAAAAAAAATATATCTAGTTGTAAAAATTAAAATATTTATATTTAGTAATTTTACTACTATGTATTAGAATTAAAAAATTTAGCTTTACAACTTTATTAAAAGTAGATTAGTTACTTAATAACAAATTTTTTTAAGAAAAATAATATTTAATAATAACTTGGTTTATATATTTCTTATACAGTATAGTTTATATTATTTACAAATGAATTAAATTAAAAAATTAAATTAAAATACTAGAAATATACAGTACAGTAAATAATAAAATATATGTTTTTTAAATTAATTATACTGTATGTATTTTAAATTAAAAAATTAAAAAAAATTTATTAAAAAAAAATTATTATAAAATGCACCTATGGTGTTCAACACCATATATAATTGTCTTTAATAAAATTTAAAGTTAGAGTGCATTTTATGAATTTTTTTTTTTTTTTTATATATATATTGTAGTATATATTAGATATAAGGTCCCAATTTTAGTTCTTGGGGTCCTGAACATTTTTACTTAGAGTACCCGATCCCGTTTACTTAGTACGTTTTTGAGAAATAGTGATCTATGGTGTTGAACACCATAGGTGCATTTTATAAACTTAATTAAAAAAATACTGTATAAAATACTGTATTTACTATTTTTAGGTAAAACTTTTTGTAATGCTGTAAGTATATATTTTATTATATGGTTAATAAATGACTTTTATATTAATTAGATTACAGTAACTTATTTTAATTGTAAACTATATATATACTATTTATTACTGTATAATACTAACTAAAAGTTTATATTACAACTTTCTTTTTAATTTATTTATATATTTTTGCATTATTATATTATTTATTTAATACAGTATATTAGACCAAAAAAAAAAAATTTATTTAAAAATTTATCTAAATAATTAATTTTATACAATATACTGTATATATATTTTTATTTTAATAAAATTAATTTCACAAAATTAATTTTATACAATATATATTTTTATTTTAATAATAAAGTTAATTTCACAAAATTAGTTTTTCATTTACTTTTTCAATTAAAATTTTATAATCAAGTAAATAAATTCCGGGACCTCTTGTTGAACTTAAAGCCACATTTGTTATAATATCTATAAAATACCACTTATTAATAAAAGCCAAAATTAAACTATTAATTATTTATTAATACTATAATGACTAACCTTTATTTGACGACTTAGATGAATGTTCTTTACCAAGCTTATTTATCTCTTGTAAAATAACTTTTATGTTGTCTGTTTGTGTTTTTAAAATTAATAATTTAATTTGTATAATAACATAAAGGTTTGCCATATCATATTTTAATAATAAATACTAACCTCTTAAATCCACTATAGGCCAAAAAAGCTATTCCAATTATAGGTATGGATTTTAAATATTAATAATTAATTTTAATAAATAAAATTAAATCTTTGTTTAATTGTTTTACACACCTTTCCGATTCCTATAAAGAATAAAAATCAAAATTAATATAAAGTATACATAAAAAATCAATACAGCAATACATGATGATATGAAAAACTTGCCAAGATGAACAACTCCCGTCTTATCACTCTTGATTTCCTGTTTTCCTGTCAAATCCTTGATTACACTAGCGATATCATTTGTAACAGTACCTCTCTTTGCCATTGGCATTAAATGCTTTGGTCCCAGGATTCTCGCTATTTTAGTCACTTCTGGAAATATGTCTGGGGTTGCTAAGCATTTGTTAATGTCTTCAAATTTAAAAGTACCATTTGCTATCTATAAATTGGAGTAAAATTCAAGAATTTAAATGCCTAGAATACAATTATTTTTGTAACATAAGAAATAACAAACCTCAGCAATAAGTTCATCGCCACCGACCATATGCGCACCGGCTTCCAAAGCTTCTTGTGCTTTCGCACCCTTTTCATAAAACTAATTAATTACAAATTATGTAATATAGAATAATATATTTACTTTCTTCCTACCTTTGCAAATACCAAAAACTTATTAGTTTTTGACATTGGTCTTGGTAAAAAGATTGATCCACGAATTGGAGGCGCACCTTTCTCCAATTTTAATTCTACATGTAATTCCCATGTAGAATTCGGTTTTCCTACTTCAACTGCCTATATAATAAATGATAATAAATTATAATAGGTGACGTAGCAGATAAATAAGCTTAATGGTTGGTTAAATACCTTAATCAATGATACAGCATCAGTAAATGGAAGAGAATTGTCTGGAATTACTTTTGCCGCGTGTCTCCTCCTCCTTCTCGCATACTCTCTTATTTGTGGTAAAACCTTAATTTAAAGTAACAAACGAAATGTAATCGCGTGAAATTTGTAGCATATATCAATGTTGCCGGTCAACTCACCACTTTAATATTTTCAGGAAAATAAAGAGAGTTAGTTTGTATAATGGATTTGAATGATTGATGGAATCGCAAAAAATTTGTTCTCGCGTGGAAAACCATTAAAAATAGAATATGCGCACAAGATTTACAATTATATGCAGTGCAACAATCAATGAATAATACCGGTACTGTAAATACTGTAATACAGTATCGAAGTTTTATTTTCGCATCCTACGATAAAATGAGTTTTATATATCCACTTCCGACTACCGGAACCATTTCATTTTCTGATTTTTTGTTAGACGAGGACCATTTATACCTAAATGAAATTTCCGAAGCAACCGCTCAGAGAGGTCGTGTTCGTGCCGTTTTGAAGGAGGCCAATAAAGCTGAAGGACCGAAAGATTACACAAAGGTTATGAAGGTAATTGAATCAAGTATATACATTTCTTAAGTAAAATTATTAGATATTTAAGTATCATTTTCAAGCAGACTGTCGATGATTATTTGCCATATTTGCTTGGTATTGTTGATTGTCTAGAAGGAGGCCAACTGAAATTGAAAAAAGAATTTGGTGAGATATTATATAGCTCGAGACTATATTTTATTTGTTTTTGAAAACATTGGGATAATTTTAAATCGTTTGTTTTTAGAGACATCATGGCGTTGTACACTTAGCGATTCAGTTCTTAAAAAGAAACGAGTAGTATGTCGAGGGATTTATTATGAATTAATTTTCACGCTTATGACGTACGGGTACGCGTGTTCTAATTGGGCGTCAAGCATTATAGAAAAACAGCCACAGAATGATGAAATTGATATTAAATTGAAACAGGTAAGTGAACTGTGAATTTAATCTTATTATATGATGGGGTAATGATTTATAATAAATTAAAGGCGGCGGATATATTACGTAGAGCTTCAGGTGTTTTCACATATATTTCTGAGAAAGTGTGTCCTAGATGGATTAAACCACCACCGTCTAGACCCCCGGATGTTTTAGCAGAAATATCAGCATCAACATCAAAGTAATCTAATAAGTACCAACTTGGTTCATAATATTATTATTATCATTTGCAGTTAAAGTTTTTATTATTATATTTTACTTTAGGATTGCTTTCGCTGATGCATCATCAATTGCTATTCGCAAAGCCCTTATGCAGCAAACATCATCATCTTTACTTGCAAAATTGGCTATTGGTGTTGCAGGAAATTATGAAATGGCAAATGGACTCATTAAAAGTCTAAAAGATTCGACAAAAGTATGTGGTGATTTCCGAAAGTATGTGTCGAACGGTGTATTGTTTCATCAGGTATTTATTTTTATTTTGAATATTCGGTTTTTACTATTCCTTTTTTTTTTTTTTTTAATTAATATTTATCTTTGTTGCCAGTCACTTGGAATGAAATTCTTGGCAAAAGACGCTTACGACCATCAGTGGGTATAGTTGTTCTGAAGGTTTCAATTATTTTATATTCGTACTAAAGTATTTTATCTTGTCCAAAAGACAAAACGGAACAGCCGTTGGATTTATCACAGAAGCGAGAGAAGTATTACATCTTTTAACTAAATGTAAATCTCCCATGATCGCAGCGCGTGCGGCGCAAGAGTACTCAGAAGTAAATGAACTCTATAATAGTTATGTTGGAATAAATGATACGGTGAGTTTGATGAAATAAATACGGAGCAAAAAGACTTTAAATTTTTTGACTCAATGTAGGCGAAATTTTTCTAATTCCAAAGTTATTGGTAGAAGAATTTCTTTATATTGAATTGAAAGATTTTAAAATTAAAGCTTTCAACACAAATCCACAAATAAGTCCACAATAATTAAGTTTTATTTTATAAATAAAAAGGTGACATTTCAAGTTGTTCCAAGCAAAGCAGATCTTCAGGCTTTAATTCCTGGAGGTCGTATGGTTTTGGATTTGGCAAATTTTACACCACCAGCGCCAGCTTTTGGGCCTGGGGTCAACAGAACGAGTAGGTCAGAATCAGGATATATATTGGAAAATCAATATTATTAGGGTTTAAATTTCTTATAATTAATACAATCATATATCAAGAATACTTTATTCAATATTAATAAATTTGTACATATGTCATTGTAAACAATTGACGATATAATAAAGTATATAATATAATTTGATTTTTTAGAACGGAAAAAAAATGTTTTATGTTGTGAAGAGTGACTATTTTTCCAAACCCAAAAACTCTCTTACTTCTCTCATTTCAACAGCTTCCTCAAGTTCTTTTGTAGTCTGTCAGGTCATAAATACAATTAATATAAATGAAGTTGGATAAAAGAATAAAGAATAAATAAAAATAACTATAAACATACTCCTTTAAATTCGCCATCGACAAAGATTTGAGGTAAGTCTTTGTTACCACCGTTTTTTCTTTTCATATATTTTAAATGATTTTCATCAGCAGCAATATCGACAAATGTGTAGGGAATTTTGTTTGCATTTAATATTGATTCAACAGACATATGATTTTGTTTAACCTACAATTATAAAATGAAAGAATTTATGAAGAATGAAAAAAAAAATAGAATGACATTACAGAGAACTTTCTCTAAGTGCAAAATTCTCGCAAATTACTTTAATCAGCCAATTAAATATAAATGCATTAAGTTATTCTATCAGAGTAAGCCTTCTAAATATAAGATTCTTTAAATGCAACATTCTCAACAGTTTACACTTAGTGTTCACTATCATAAAGTTAGGGGTCAAATAATTTACGTACAAAAATATTTCCGGGAACACTTGACCCATAAACTTCAACACGTATTTTTTCTTCTGACATCCTTAATTTTAAGTACTAGAAAATGTAAAGAAATTATTAACGATAAAGTTTGCGCACCGTTATATACTGTATACTATTTTAAGTTTGGCTTACACAATAAAAAAAAAAGGAAAGACCTCCACTAACTACGCCACAATGTAATTCAAATATGTAGTACGTACGAGTTTAATAGAATTTGTATTTAAAAACTTTGGTTAAGTCAAATAAATTATATTTATATACGATAATATAGTTCGTTTACTTTGATTACTAGCTAAGTCAACTGAAGAGTCTGAACATTATACGAATTTGTGGACTCCAAAATCGTAGTATTTAAATATCGAAATGGGTAGGTATTTATTGAAACATCTTAGTACAAAATTTAGCATTCCAATTTTTAAGTTATAACCTTGATAACTTTGTCTTTCGAGGATGTTCCTAATCTTACATGCTTATAGAATTCGAAAATATCAGGTTGAATAAGTATAGAGGAGGAGAGGGTATAACTATATATTTCTAAAATACTGTAGGTTCTGCTAAAGCAACGACAAGGACAAAATATTAGATTATTCCTTCTCAAAAAGGGATTCAAGATCGAAGCCAGGGAATTAGAGCCAATTGAAGTATACTATATATATACTTATTATTATTCCATTTGGTTAATCATATACAGTATAATATCCATGGGCAGAATTACTATTAAAAATATATAACCGCTAACAATGAATAACTTTTGATTCGCAGATCTGTTTTGATGATTTTACGTATCAGCCTCAATGAGCAATCATAGTTCAAAATAGGTAAAATCCAATTATAGGATCCCAAGGTTATTAAAGATTTAAATTAAATTAATATATATTTATTAAAATAATCTTTAACGATTGTGATGTGATTGGATTTTAGCAGTTTTAGACTCGTTAGAGTCGTCTCATTGAAACGAACATTTTGGGCAAAAGGGATTAGTGGCTCAAAAGTTATTTACTGTCAAAAATTATTTACATAATACAGTAGTTGTCAAGATATTGTTTAAAAAAAAATTTCAAAATACGTATATATATCCATTTAATTTCCATTGGCTTCATTCTCCATTCTCCCAATGGGTAAATGGGCCAACCCTGCCTCCGTTTGGTCGAAGCCTGATCCAAATACTATTAAATAGTCATCTTCCACCCATTGATTTTGTTTATAAAAGTTGTATCCCTATTAATCTGATACTTCAAGAAATCAATTAAAATAAAAAAATTTTTTTGAATTATATTAACAGGAGGAAACGTCGATGTTACACGACTGATCCTTCACCCGGTGTGCAACATATAAAAAAATTATTTTACAATACCGCGTATTGTAAAATAATTTTTTTTAATGTTGCGACATCGGGTGAAGGATCAGTCGCGTAACATCGACGTTTCCTCCTGTTTATTAAATCACGTAAATGAAATACTGATCAATTATGAGAGACACTAATCAACTACTATCTATAATGTTAATTATACTTCAATTTTGTTATTTTCAAAATAATCTTTAGAATCTGAAGCTACAATTTAAAAGTTTATACAGCTAAATCGCGTAGAACATGCGCCATTGTATATGAAATAAGCATGACATTTTTAATTTCTGCATATATTAAATCTTGTCTTGAAAAAAGATTCTTTGCACTTCTCATCAATAACATTCATTCATATTGTTCAAAGGTTATAATTGATATATATGCCGGAATTGATAGGGTTCATAACAAATAATGTATATATAAGAACATTCATCTACAATAGCTAGATAAGCCTATTATATAAATTGCATAGGTTACTATTAACTGCTAAGAAAGCAACATACAATTCTGATAAATGATAATTAACATTTGAGATTGGATTTAATTCTGCGGATATAAAGAAATGAATTTCTGGTATAGTTTTTCTACGTTATTCCAAATTTTTACACCTCATCATTTTTTATAGTGAAGATGAGCGTTTGTTAAAGGTAATCAATTGTTTAGTCTAAGGAATTTAGTAGCCTCTAATATTTTAAATGTAACGAACAAAGAGCACAGACACACGGGTATGGGCACTTTGTAGGGCACATGTTGGGTACCTTGTGTTATAAGTGTAAAGACTAGAGGTGCAGGTGAATCATGCCGTAACTTTGCCGCAACGTGCCGTAACTATATTAAATAATTATAAAAAGTTACAGCATATTTGTCGTAACTTTTTGTTATTATTTAATATAGTTACGGCATCATTGGGACAATTCACCTGCACCTCTAGTAAAGACCTGGTCAAAATTACTAGGCACGAGGTGCTTGGTCCAAAAGACGTCTGGAACTTTACAAAATGTCCAGATCCCTAGTATAAACAGAAATTTCGAAACAAAACGTCATTATTAAATATGTATCGCTGTGACTCAATACGGGTGAAAGTTGCATATTTTAATTTTCCTTATATAGAATGCTATTTTTTTTTTCCTTATCGATTGAGAATTTAAAGTACATTCAGTGACGCTTAATACTACATATATATTGATATACCTTATACAATATATACAGTAAATATAGTGCATATAGAGCAAAGCATGATGTTTCGTGAACTGAGTTTGAATATTATAATTTAACGCGCGAACATACATTACTGTGAGCTTGCTTGCCAAAATAATCGAGATTTCTATTTACCTTTACTCTGTTATTACTGTATTACAGGAAAAAGATATCCGATTTATTAAAGCTATGATTTTGCTAAATTAATAAGGGCACTAATAAATTTGTAGTTACTGTATGTCCAGAATGTGGCTGGATAAGCCTTGTATCGGTATTTACAAGGATTAGAGATATACCTGCTATACGTTTCTCGTTCAAGATAGCATTCAGATGAATTTTTTACAGAATACCCCAGATACAACTCATCGGCGCCCCTTTTTTCTCATCGTGGGAAACACACATTAATAATCACGGAACGCCCAGTAATCACATTTCCCATTATCAATTTCCAAATTAGTACATATCAAATAACTTATGTCACAACTACACGTTCAAAATTAACGCGTCTATATATTAGTATCTCCTTTTTTTTGCCAATCTCATCTTTTACCCTTTTTTTGCCACCTCGCCCCCATAGAAATTTGGTTCCTAGTGTTTTGTCGTTTTCTTATTGTTTCTTTGTTTTATCTGTTTCATTTTTTTTTCAATATTTTATTTTATTTTTTAGTTTTCTCCCTTGAAGTTAGAAGTTTGGTTCCTAGTGCTTTGTCGTTTCTTATTGTTTCTTTGTTTTATTATTTCATCTTTTTTCAATATTTATTTTATTTTTTAGTTTCGTCTTTTTGAAGGTTTCGTCCTCTAGGAGTTTGGTTCCTAGTGTTTTGTCGTTTCTTATTTTTCTTTGTTTTATTTGTTTCATTTTTTTTCAATATTTTATTTTATTTTTTAGTTTTCGTCTTTTAGAAGTTTTCGTCCTTTAGGAGTTTGGTTCCTAGTGTTTTATCGTTTCTTATTTTTTCTTTGTTTTATTATTTCATCTTTTTTCAATATTTATTTTATTTTTCAGTTTTCGTCTTTTTGAAGGTTTTGGTTCCTAGTGTTTTGTATCTTTTATTTTTTGTGTTTGTTTTATTATTTCATTTTTTTTTCAACATTTATTTTATTTTCAGTTATCGCCTCTCAGAAGCTTTTGGTTCCTAGTGTTTTGTATCTTTCTTTATGTTTTTTTATATTTTTAGTTTTATTTTATTTAAATTATCATTTTTTAGACGGCTCAACCATGAGATACACCTCTACGTGGTGGTTGAGACAAGTAGGAGAACTAGTCTCCGAAACCAAGTATCTCGCTTGTAATTTTTGTAATTTTTTGTAATTTTGTAATTTTTTATTTTTAAATAAAGTAATAAAAATAAGTAAATAAAATCTTTGGTTAAATTTAAATTCGAAGTTTATAATATATGTTATTTGAATTGTTGTTAAATGTAAATAAAATTATAATTTTTTGTTAAACGAGTTAAAAATATTAACAATGTATTTTAACGATTTTGAGTTAATTAAATTCGATCCTATAGTTGTTAAATAAATCAAGCGACTTTCTATATTTTATAAAATGTGAATAGTAAAAAAAAAATCTTTGAATCTAATACTAATCAAATATTGTAAATTTCGGAATCTTTTGCTTGTGTGACTGATTACCAAGTCTATCTACTATATCCAACTCATCTACTGAGGCTCAGTACGACCCACGATCACGGGTCAAATGCAATTTATCACATTTATTGAATTTATCACATTTGTCGAATTTATTGTAATATCGATTCTTTATTATAAATAAAGGCCGCGAAGGCCCTTGATAACTAAGTTTCGTGCTGCTTACAATTACCGTTCCCCAAATAAAGTACACATTTAACCCATTTGACCCATATAAACTTAAGTACCTAAATAAATACGCTCTACTAAATATTTAAACCCGGATCTATCACTAAGTGGCATGGTGAAAGGTCTTCGCTCGTTAATTGTCTTGTTCACATGAGTTCGTAGAAGATTGCTGTCCGGTTGATTCTCGACGTACTGAGATCTGACGTAGTTTTCCAACTCTCCCAACGTACCGTGAACAGTTGTAGTTATAGTTTTCCGGTTTGAGGTCCAAATGGAAGATCCAAGCCGTGGTTTTGTGTATTTGATATAGAGAATAGAAAGTAGAGACGTTACTGTGTTCCTGTTTTAAGTAAGAAGACATACCTACGACAGTAAATCCACTCGCCAAATATAACCGCCTAAGCCGATCGTAGGTTACACGACGTCCCGGATTGTGGAGCGACCGACTCGCCGTTTAAAGGTGTCATTACTTTAACCACTAACATAAATCAAAAATTACCTTTTTGAACGGATTACTTTTAATACGTACGTATATAATAATCAAATTAAAGTTATCTCTTACCGTATATCTACAATTTATAAAAAATTTAATAGAAACCATTATACAATACAAACGTTGAAGACACGTTAATAATTAATACTAATTCAGTCTAAATTCACCCAGATCGGACCATTTAACGTCTCTATCTGATAAGGAAAAAAGATAATATTTAGATTAATAATCGGTATATAGAAATTATAAATCAAAAAATTGAATAACAGCAATTTGGCAAACACACACCGCAAAGCAGTCAATCAGCCAAATCACCATATTCGACAATTTGCCCATTGGTGTATGGTCCCCAGGGAAATCTCATAATTATACGTATAAGTTTGCGCAGATAATGGACTTATGAGCCTAGCTTATCAAAATTCAACAAGTTCAAAAGCGAATTAACATTAAACTACACCACACAAAATTACAGTATATAATATCTAAAAAAAGGTTATACTGACCTGAAATAAAATTTGGACGTTTAGAGAATCCAATATCTGGCTATCTCTTTATGTTCACGAAAACAAATTCACTGTAAATGCTGAATTACCAGTATGTATATATATGACAAGATTTTATTATAATTCTCATTTTTTGCAACTTAAATTATTTAATTAATTTGATTTACAGTAAATAGGGAATCATTAAAGAACGATCAATGTTGATCTTCGTGAATATTACAAAGAGATGAAAAATAAAGGAAGAAAATGTACATATTCAAGGGTGTTGATATGGAAGTTCATTCGTGCTTTCACATTTCCTCGTAGTGTTAAAACAGATAAGCTTGAAAATGATAGTTAATTCATATCATATCGTAAGCTTATATATATATGTTATATGTCATTTTTTTGCATTGTACTGTATATTTTATATTTCACGAGAAATTGAGTATTATAGTTATGCTTAAATAAAGAATTGTCATTTAGCAAATACATTGAGGTGACTGGCTTTGATGTATTGTCCCCATATAATATAAATAAGTAATATTGCAGATTTTTTTTTCGTTATTTTTATAGATTGAATCTCGAAGGTTTTAAATACTGTATATGACTAATCAATTATGAGATAATGTTCAACATTTGCTATTATTTTTAAGAATAATTTGAAGCTGCAATTTAAAAGTTTATACAGCAAAATCTCGTAGAACATGTACAATATATGAAATAGGCATGAAATTTTTAATTTCTACATATATTATTCTCGTCTTTAAAAAAAACATTCTTTGCACTTCTCATCAATAATTGTCATTCATATTATTCAAAGTTTACGATAGATTTATGCCAGAATTGATAGGGTTTCAGAACAAATAATATACAATATACATTATAAAGAATATTCAACTATTAACTGCTAAGAAAGCAACATCAATACTGATATAATTCTGATCGATAAATAATAACTAATATTTGAGATTATTCCTTATCCTTACCTATTATCTAAACTTAATTCTGCGGATATAAAGAAATGAACTACTGGTAAATTTTTTTACGTTATCCAAATTTTAGATTTAAACGAGAATTCTTTTACGTTTCATCATTTTTATAGTGAAGATGAATGTTTATCTCAACTCCTCTCTACGTGGGCTTATTCTTTTCTGATAATTTAATTAGTAGCCAATCAAACAAGTCAATAAAATTTAATATCGACAAGTAAATTGGTTGAAGATTATAATACCTGGTCATTAATTCTGTTATACACTGGATTCTATG
>CAJVPY010004112.1:0-13048 GCA_910591965.1 Dentiscutata erythropus
AACCCGGTCACCAACCGGGTCTTATAAATTAAGGCCTGAGAATTATTAACGTTGAGGCCTAAGAATTAGCAAAAAATTAGGAACTCAAACCCGGTCACCGACCGGGTCTTAAGAGCTAGTTTTTATACTATTTGAAAGTTTATACACTTTTAAATAATTGTTAATGGACTAAATTAACAAATCTTTGAATTGGATACATCCTTAGTGGTGTATAGCTCGACTACATTTCCTGTAACTTTTTAATTCCTTTAAAGCTCTTCCACAAAACATAATTGCTAAATATTATTTTTGAAATGTAATATTCTGATAATGTTAGTTCATAATAAATACATGGTTTTGTTATCGTCAAACATTAATGTAAATACATTATTTAATATTCCACTTAAATTTTTTTTCTTTTTTTAGTTAATGCAGGCATCAAAACATTTCATTATTGTTTAAATATATGTCTGGTCTCTTTCCGTAGCTAACTTGCAAATTAAAATTTCAATGTAAAAATACTATATGGTTTGCTTGTTTAATAAAGATTAGATTAAATAAAATTTTCAATATATAATCTATTATAGTGTGGGGAATTCTGTCATTTTTTAATCTTGATCCATTTTGATTATTTTATTATCAAAATGTTCGTCCCGATGAGATGATTCTAAAAAGCTCCAATTACCAAAACTCAAACACTGAATTATGAGGTTACCCACATCATAGATGCGTCACTGGGGTTCTACGTCAGCTATGTAAATCAAACCTATATCAAGTCCTATTATAAATTTTATTATTGAAGATTTTTTACTAATCAAACGTATAACGATAATAGATTAATTATATAATTTTTATTACAGCGATATTTATTACATTGTCGGTTATAAACTGCGGGTAATTGTTTGATCATAAAAATTATTTTGAATAATCGGGATCTTCATTTGTTCGATTATGCTGATTATCATTACTTTCAATTACAGGTTGTGAATTATCTTCGCTCATAGTTAAAGTACTTTGTATAGTATTTAGAATGTATTGAAGTTGATTAGAATCCATTGTATCCAAACACTGATTTATATTATTAATCATCGTCTTGTTATGCTGCTTTTCTAATCGAATTTTATTACAATTCTTCAGTTGAGATCGACGCTTATATGATATACCCATTGCTAAAAATAGATGCCCAGCTTTAACTTTACCGTAATTCAAAGTAATATTTTGTAGAAATTAAAATTAAGTCTCTACGAATAAAGTTACGAAGCTGTTTTTTATAATTAAATAAAAAAAAAACTTACAATTCGGGTTAAATTTAAAATTTTAATGCTGTTTAATGCTGTTTTATGCTGAAAAATAGAAATAATGGATTTTGAACCAATGTTTTATAAACTTGTATGAAAAATTACTTCGTAACTTTGTAAATATGTTGCGTAAAAAACGATTGGTTTTAAAAAAAACTTCGAAAGAGAAAGAAATTCGATCTGTGCATCTAAAAGAAGTATGGGCTATTTATATATTTAATTTATATGAGATCATTAAAAATCTTTTAATAATGAAAAATTAAGTGGACCTGATATAGGTTTGATTTACATAGCTGACGTAGAACCCCAATGCGTCACTCCACAAAAATTGAATTAACTCATGATCCAGTGATTGGGGTTTGTAATTTTGTGCTCTTTAGAATCATCTCGTCGAGTATAATATTTTGGTAATAAAAACTGACTGGTATATTCAAGATTAAAAAAAAGTCAAATTATATCTATTTTAGTACAATTGCAAAAATCAGCTGATATGATACTATTTAGAAACGTATTTTATATAATAATACTATACAATAAGCAGCAGCGCGACATATCTTGGATTTAGATAGTTAAATAGATATCGAATACACAGTTATGATACAGATAACTATATTGATACGTGTGTTAATATATATATTACTGTATAACACACCGTAATTTAAACAAAAAGTATATATAATTTATATAGTTTATCTCAATGTCTTAAGATTTACTGCAACTTTAAAGGAGACCAAATTTCATTTTAGCCTGATTTCACTTTGAATTGTGACTAGAGGTCTGATACGACAATAATTATCAACCATGTTTTATTGTTCACGTTTTTAAATATTAGGATATGAGGTCAAAAAAACCTGAAAATACCTAAATAAATTCATCGAACGATTAAATTTTTAACATATTCATTTTTCGGAAATCCTTTGGAATTATCTTTCGGAATTACAGTGAAACTGAATCTACGCCGTAATTCATATTTCGATCATACCATTGAGAACTTTGCTCCCTTCGGTTGTAGGATAAATTTCAACAAAGACACATATGTAAGAATAATTAATAATGGTATTGATTGATAGAATAATGAATGAATGATATATATAATGTATTGTAGTTTAAGATAATATAAAATAATTACCGTAAAACTCTGTAAAAAGCACCACTTTTTTAATTAATGGAGGTGCATATTCACTAATACTTTGAAAACAGGCAACATGATTGATAATGCAATTTTAAGTTTATTTGACGGTGCTTATTTATGGAACATAAATTTCATTATGAGGGTGCTTATCTACCATATGTATTTATTCCCGAGTTTACAATAATTGGAAATTTTCTCTCTATAATAAAGTTATTGTCTATCACAAACGTCATGACTGTTTTTACCAATCATTTGTTCATGTGAAATAATATTTTAACGATAAATTGATTCTCATGACTATGTAGGCCAGATCAGTTTACAAAAATCAATTTTTGGTTTAACTATGAGTAATAGTTCGTATTTATCCCTTTTAAAGAATGATTCATGATATTTTTTTTAACAGATCTGTACAGTATGGGCATAGAATATCGATATTTATAATTTATACATATACCGATCAATGTTATATATCGACATTATGTTAAGTTATCTTAAAGTAGGTATTTTATACCCATATAATGCAATTCTGATCGTTCATGCCATTCAGAACATTTGTCACAATATGATTATAAAATATCTGCCACTTTAAATTTTGGTTCCATAGCACTACAGACAATGCATATGGGGTCTTTGCATTGAAAATCACCTTCCGACAGTTCCGATCAGGCTAATTCGGACAAAAACAAAGCTGTGTATTAGTTCATGTTTATATGTAAACCCATTTGTCATCATGTTCGATAGCTTATAGAATAAAGTTTCAATCAAAAAGAGATTCAAATATAAACGTGAACTAATATACAGATTTGTTTTGTCCGAATTAACCCGATCAGAAATATCGAAGGGTGATTTTCAAGGCAAAGACTCTATATGTTTATTATATTCATGTTAATTTATAATAAAACAAAAAAGAAATTTTTTAAGATTATGAATTTAACTGGTTTTCGTAAATTTGCATACTTTACGAGCATTTTTAGACCAATATAACAAAGTTTTAAATAATTTCGATTTGCTAATAAATATACATATATAAATTACTCAAATAAAAAATTAAATGTCCCAAAACATTTTTGAGTGGTAAATGATTGTTAGACCAAATAAATTTGAATTTATAAGTATAAATAATAAAGTTAAACGAGAAATGAGCTAATACTTTGATAATAATGCTCAATTTCCAAATTTAATTAGAGATACGATCTTGAATAGCTTAAATGATTTAATTTCTAGATTACTGTAAACTCAACGACTCACATTAGCTATAATATTAATTAATAGGTATCATGCTTAATCCTCGAGCTAAAATCTATATTATATTAATTACTAAATATTTAGTGCGAACTTTTTTAATAAATTATCATCAGGTAACACAACTCACGATAACCTTAGTTGACAAACCAGATTTGTTTTATTCTGGACACTTTAAATTTTAATAGTATAAAGGATTTTGCCGATGATAAAATCGAACCTCATATTGTCTGTGTATGCTACTAGTGCTTTATAGAAACGTTTTACAGTTAGCAAGATTTATAGACGTGAAATATCATGAAAACATACTGATATCGAACAATATATGCAGATAAATTTATATTATTCTTATACATTTTATCTACAACATAAAATAGACGTTATTCTGACTTCATCAATATAAATGGGTATTTTTGTTGTACAATAGAAAGAAACTTTGTGAGTTTAGAACAATTATAAGTTACAATGGTGTCTAATTTATTTTGTTAAAAATTTTGAACTCCACTCAATAATTAGATTCAAATTAATCCAACCAGCAAAAATATTGTCACTTCTAACGTTGGAACTTTGGGTCTTGTGAACTATAATAACTAAATTTTGAAGGTTGAGTATGATCAATTCGAGACATACTAACTATAGTTTCTCGATGATTATACAAAAAAAAAGAAATAATAAACTGACTACCAAAATAAGATATAAGAAAATTGAGAACAGCACAGCAGAGCCCTTCACAGTGTCCCTCAATTCGCGATATAGTGTGAATCTACCTCCTGGTATAATCAATGAAGATTTATTAATCTCGTCTTTTAAATATAAGTTCAATTGGATGTGGCGACATTTGAATCTGAATTTTTAATCCATCTTTATGTATACTATTTGGTGCTAATGAAATTTCATATTTACGCACTATAAAAAAGTGTTTTTAATATACATCTATACACACCTATAAAAATATATAAATATTATAGTTCAACAGTTGAAATACTTACATAACAAACATAACACAATTCTTTGTTCAATAAGAGAAAAGTTATTTCCTAAGCACCTATTATTTTTAATAAAAGATTATAATCATCAAAATAATGTATATACTATATTTGTAAATAATGCAATTAAAATAATAATTAAAGAACTAACATTCTAGTTCCACCACCAAAAGCTAACCAAGTATAATTTTCACTAGTTGTGCGTTCTTTTTCAAATCTTTCAGGTAAAAATTCTTCAGGATTATCCCAAAGTTTTGGTGAATGATGTATTCCGTATAAAAATAGTTCAATAATTGTACCAGCTGGAATTATGGAATTTTTAAATTTTAAATCTTCAGTTAATTCACGATATATCAGAGTTGGAGCCTTTATTTATTAATAGTAGCAATAAAAAATTATAAATATTATAGTTATTAATGATTTAATTTAAATACATTAATGTATAAATTTATACTTACTGGTGGATATAATCTAAGGTTTTCGTGTATA
This sequence comes from Dentiscutata erythropus, assembly GCA_910591965.1. Lineage (NCBI taxonomy): Eukaryota > Fungi > Glomeromycota > Glomeromycetes > Diversisporales > Gigasporaceae > Dentiscutata > Dentiscutata erythropus. Next base: position 5,127 of record CAJVPY010004112.1, read on the forward strand.
ATCATATTTAAATATTTTAATGATTTATGTTGTTCTGCTGATGGTATTAAATTGTCACCAAGTATTCTTAATACTTCTTCACGAGCTTTTTCTTGAATGTTCTACATAAAGATATACAGATGCTTAATAATTATAATAAAATTAATTCTAATTAATAATAACATATAATATTAAAATATTTATCTTACTTTATAAGTCGATAATAGATATAAAATAGTTGATAAAGCGATTGCAGCTAATTTATAAATAAATTTGTAGAACATTATATATTACAGAAATAATAGATATCTTCTTTTAATATAAGTTTAAGGTCTGTTACGTATATACTCACTTGTTTCATGACCAGCAAGCATAAAAACGGCTAGATTATGCTATTTATTTTATCTAATTAAAATTTTATTTCTGGTAATAAAAAAGCAAAAAAGAAAAACTTTTTTCTTAACTTACTCTTAGTTCAGTATCTGATAAGATTTGATTATCAAGATTTTCATTAGCATTTAACATGTGTTCTAAAAGATCTTCTCGAGACTTTCCAGCAGCTAGAGCTTTATGCTTCTCTTTAATAATTTCTTTAAATAAATTATTTAATTTAGCAAGTTTTTTAAGTCTTTGTTGTCTTATTATTGGAATATGGTCAATTGAAAAAACCAAAGTTAATGGATCTAATATTGCCTTTTGAACTTCATTATATGCAGTTACATAAGCACTATTTGGATTTCCAAGACTCTAATACAAATACATATTTATTAGAATATATAATTGACAAGTTATCTATAATTAATAAATTTCATTAACACTTACATTAAAGTCAAAACCAAAGGCAACTTTTCCAAGAACATCTAAAGTAAATCTATAAAAATTGATTTTATAATTGTGATTTAAAAAAAGAGAAATAATGAAATATTAATAAAGAATAATTTTTACCTTTGCATTAAATTTTTAATTTCGACAGGTTTTTTATCAATTGTTTCTAAAATATCAATCATCTTTAATGCAGCTTCTGCAAAAAGATGTAATGGTAAAATTTTGAATGCAGGATTGCACACACGTCTAAATAAAATTAATACCATTAGCAAATTAAAAAAATCCGAGGTTGATTTAATAATTGGTTGAAGCTGAGATTTGTAATAATTTTTACATAACTATGTAGCGCAAATTTATCAAATTTAACTAATGCAGTATATAAAAGTATTGATACATATTTAATGAGGTACATTATAAAATTCCAACAGTTATTAATTTGAAATACCTGATCCGTATGTGCACAAGTGGAAACGAAGTTTCCATTAATACTTAACGGCTCAAGGTATTTTTATTAAATCCAACAATAAAGTTTTTTTATATAAAATATTTTATAATATTGGACAAACTTATAAAGTTCCAGTCAAAATTTCTATTTTAACAAATACCTGTGCCTTTTCCAAACCTAAAGATTAAGTTCTGATAGTAAGATTTATTAAAAGAAAATAAGAATAACTTTAATTAGTACTTACGTCACCACTTGAGAAAGCTACATTAGTCCCAATGTATTTTGCAAATAGAGAATTCGGAAAAGTCTTTTCAATGCTTACTTTAGGATAAACATCTGTTAAAAAACTTTGGATTAAAATTATGTAAATATGACATGTCAGATTAATTATTATTAAAAACGCACCTTGCTTCAATAAAAGATCCTTTGCAATCGCTGGATCTGTTACCATGCAAACCCACTTTCCTAGAATACGTTCCTATATAAAGTTAATAACTCAATATTTAGTTGATAAAATTTGCAATTATATATATGTCTATCGATAAATTTACCTTTACAATTCCATCATTTTCAAAATATTGTTTATAACGGAAATATAGTTTATCATGTCCAAATTGTTTAGTAATAATCAAAAAAATTCTACTAAATAACGTAATTGTGTGAATATTTTTAAGGCCATCCGGGGTCTTGGAGTTTATTTTGTCATATGTTATGAGTAAGATAGCAATAACGACAATGAAAGTCCAAAAAACCATGTTTATTGACTTGCCAATTTAAATTTTTTTTTTATTATTTCGTATTGCTGTTTTATATCTTATTTAAATACTTCCAGATCTTTGAAAGATCTGTCATATTTTAGAAGCGTTAGAGCATTTTTTAATGAAAAGATATATTCTGATTTATGCACAAGTCAAAAATTTTATACGTTGATGCATTATGAATTTATTAAGGGTTTGGTTTGTGATACACACATAGATTGTATAATACAGTAATACGTACAGATACTGATTCTATATTTATATATAGTATGAGATTGTTTAACATCAATTTGTATTTTTTATCTCAAAGCGAATGACGATCATTTATAAAAATGTGGGTTTCATATGAACCTCTCAAGCACATAAATTAATTGGTGGAACTCTATTTTTAATTAGTGGAAAATAGTTTAAGGTTCATTATCTCAATGAAAAAAAAAAACAAAATGGGGCGAAACCAGCCTTTTTTGTCATAGACTTGTTCTAGTTGGCAAAATTTTATTATCCGTCCGCATTCGCGTTATGAATCTTCGGTAAAATTATAGTAAAGATCGCTTCAATAAATCATAGTACTTATGCACTATCGCGATAACTAGCTAATCACTTTGAGAGTACCCTTAGTTTCTAAGTTTAGCGAAAACAACCAATCAAAATCCAGAATTTACTAGCACACAGACATCGGGGTGTACTACTGCTCCATCTGTAGTGTCCTTCAGACAATTAAACAAATTTCATAAAGAAAAAATTTTTGTTAGGACATAAAAATAGTTTCATATAAAAAATTTCGAGTTATTGGTGTTATGCCTGATTGGCTAAAACTAACAAGACTACCCTACCATCTCCATTCATTTATCTATTTGGACGTAAAATAAATTAACAGTGGTTTTTGACCAAAATTATGATAATACAGTCACGTGGTATCCAAAAGTTTCGCGTTCATCTTAATACAGCAATATATTAACTTTTTAATATAATACTATATAGTTATTGCATACGGAGCATGCAATAACGGTTTTATTTTATGCTTTACTATCTCAGATTTATGAAATAGTTCAATTATTTTATCATTTAAAAATACCATAAAATAATTGATTTATTTTATAAACTGATCATAGTGAAGTATTAAATAAATTGGGATATTCAGTCAACTATGTATATCAAACTATATGTAGTATCATATAAAAATTAAATACTGAAATTTTTTTCGAATTTAATGATCAGGATATTGTAATTATTTATCACTTTATGTATATATTTTAATAGTAAAGGATGTTTTATATGTTTTTTAGATGTCTAGAGAGAATCGCTTTATTTTTTACAATTATTTTAGTATAGATCGATTCTTAAACGCGTTTATAACAAAAGTTACGTTGAAATTTTTTAGCATTAATATCTAAATTCAATTTAACTCATATTATGAACTAGTTTCTGTTGAAAAATTTAATAGTTGATAGTGCAACATAGATATTGTTCCAGTATCTGATTAACCCATTCACTTTGACTATCCGTTTGAGTGTGGTAGGCAGAGAAAAAATTAATCTTCATGCCCAATAACTTAAACAATTGTTTCCAGAACTTGGAAGTGAATTGAGGGCCTCTATTCGAAATAATTTCTTCAGGTACACAGGCTATCTGTTTCGCATAGTGTTTCAAGCTGATTAGACTAGCTGCTTAGCCGGCCACTTAGCCGCTTAGCCATCCAGTAATCTTGTTAGCCGGCTAATAAGGTTATTATTAAAAATTAATATGCTTAACATAATTAATTATTTATTCATTAGTCAAATTAAATACAGGCATTTTATACTAAATTTATCAAATTTAAATTATGTAAATGTATTTTTACAGTTTAATATATATCTAAATTTTGAATCTTATAAATAATGTCTTTAGATTATATATATCCCAAAAATTTTTATTTTGGTATTTCTTATTAATTGTTAATTAGTATTAATAAATAAATTATACATAGTATATACATCAATAAGATTTATCAATATTGAAATTAAACTATATTAGTTTTTATTTATTTATTTTCTAGTAGTCTAGCATATGTTCAGTAAAAAAAATAGGAAGAACATTGAGTATAATATAATAAACAATTAGCGTTGTTAGTAAAAAAAAAATAAAGCATATTAATTAAATTGTATCCGCAGATTTAAAAACCTGTTATAATAAGCATTTAGTAAAACCTGCATGTAATATTTTTAAGTATTTGATGGTTTACGCCTTTACAATATGTATGAGTTGCATAGTTTTAAGATTGATACTTGTTTTTAAATAAATTAAAATTAAATAATTCAAGTTGACAGAAGTCAACAGATCAAAAAGATAGCTAAGCAGGAAGCAATCCAGTCAAGCCCAGAAGCACAGCCACTGACCCTAATTACCGCTTTAATTAATATATAAAATCAGATAAGTATAAATTATTAAGATTTCAATTAATTGCCTATTCAGGCAACAGTCCAATCGCTAAACAATTGTTTATTATTAAGATATGACATAAGAAGACACAATCTAGAAATATCTGCATCATCATCTGCAAAAATTAAGTTTTACATCTGAGCCCTCCCAATCTTGCTATTTTGTAGCAACTTATAGCTTCAATTCAAGGTTAGCCTGCTTTATACAGTATAGCTAATGCTACACATCGCAATTTTAGCTAATGATAGCGATACCCAGCATAATTAGATTTGCTATTTCTGTGATTATATCCTGTCTCAGTTTATACATCAATCACGCTAAAATTTCTCAATAAAAATTATGTAATAAAGTTTAATATCTAGTATCGTTAGCTAGAGGTATCCAATTTAAAATACTTATCACATGTGTGCAATGCTTTTCAAATGATATAAATAATATAATGAACTACTTAATTTGGGTTATGCTATATAAGAACATTAATTATACGAAAATTTACTAAACTAGAAAGTTTTGCCACTATTTTAAATAAGGAAGTGATTCTGATATAAATGATTTACTATTTATTTACCAAGTTCTATATATAAAACAAGAATAGCTTATTTAATTATAAAAACAATATAATACTGTAAAGTAATAATAACAATAGCTAATAAAAAAGCTACTTATCTATATAAAAATTGATTGTTCATAAAAATTGTTAATTCTATTGAGGAAAACATTAAACCTCCTATTAGCTTTTTAATTTTTAATTAGAACTATACTCGTAATAACTATCAAATGAGTGTAGCCAAGAAAAAACAAGTAATTAGTATTAGATATTTGCTTAAAAAAAGTTGATCCGATAATAAATTTTATTTTTATATACTTTTAAAAATACCTTTTAATTATGTAATATTTTAGTTGCTTTACTTTAATTAAAAATAGAAATTCGACAATTCCTATTTTTTCTTGATTCTGAATTGTTTTACTTTTTAATCATCTAAATTATCTATTGAAATACATTAGTTCTAAGATTATTTTCAAATTCATAAAAAATTTTATACGTATATTTTTTTTTCTTCATGGATTCTCAAGATGATAATTTTTTTATATCTTCTTTTGCACAATCAAATCCACCACAAACTTGCAATGACTTAAATGAGAGATTAGAAAATGATGAACAGTCTGATAGTTTGAATTATTTGAGTTCAGAAGCTGAAGAAGAAGTATCAGTTTCAACATCAGCTTCTGTATCTGAAAATAAACTAGTTTCAAATAAATCTGGTTGAAAAAAAATGTCTTCATGAACAAAGAAATTTTTTAATACTTTTAGACTTGAAAAAAAAAGAAAATATAATGTTTTAGTTAGTTCAAGTAAAGGAAAAATTAAATGTGGACATTCTTTTAATATTCAAACTGCTACAAGCAATCTTGCATCAAATTATGTACTGTTCATCAAATCAATAAGCCTGATAATTCAAAAGCTTTAACCTCATTAATTAAACTAATCAGTCAACAATTAAACAAACTCTAAATAAAATCACACCTCTATCTGAGAAAAAGCAAACTTGAATTACATATCGACTTATTTCTTGGTTAATTGATGATTTGCAAGCATTTCATGTTCTTAATAATGAGAAATTTCATGATTTGATATATGAATATGAACCCTGTTTCCAGTTTCCATGTATTGATCAAGTAAAACAAAAAATATCATTATCAGTTATGTTTAGTGAAACAAGTTTAAAAAATTTAATAAAAGAAACACTTATTTCCTTTAATTTTACTATAGATTTGTGGACTCAGTTCCATACATCCTATATCGGTATAAAAATATATTGGCTTTAAAATAATTATGTTCTTTATCAAGCACTTTTAACAATTCAAAAATTCTCTTACCCACATACAGGAGATGAAATTGAAGATTTTCTTCATGATTTATTTGTTAAGTGGAATATTTCAAATAAAGTATTTGGAGAGTCACTGATAATGCTCCTGCAATAGTGAAAGCCTATAATCAACTTCATATTTTTTATATTGGCTGTACTGCTCATACATTGCATCTTTCTGTTAATGATAGATTAAAAGAAATTGATATATTAATTATAAAGGCAAAAAAGTTAAATAGTTTTTTATATAATCAGGATAAATATAATAATTAATTAATGAGTTATTTTAAAAAACAACATCCTGAATTACAAGAACTTCGACCAATTAGTAGTGATACTGTCACAAGATAGAACTCAACTTACTTGCTTCTTAAATGGCTTTTACTTTTTCGTTATTCTGCACAACACTTAGCCTAACAATTATATAAAGATATCAATCAGCAAGTACGAAATGATGGTGATGCATTAGATAATCTTCTTTTAGATAATTATGAATGGCAATGTCTAGATGAATTGGTTTTGCTTCTTCAACCATTTGCACAATCTATTACCTTTATGGGAGGTAGTCAATATCCGACTATGGGTATGATATATCCAACTATTTATAAACTAATTCAACATCTTGATGATATTTCTATCAAGCTTACTACATCTAAAATTCAAAATATTTGTGAAATAATGAATGATTCAATGCTAAACCATTGGGATGAACCAAAAGAAATAGGATTAATTGCATCATACTTGGATCTCTGCTTTAAAAATTTATGTTGTTTAAGCTCTTTAAAAAAAAATAGAAACAGTTAATTTGCTTTATACAAAAATTGCAAACTTATCTAATTTGTTTGCTTTCACTACTTCTAATATTCCTACTCAAGATACACATGAGCATATGATGAGCAAGTTTTTGATAATATTAATACTACCGCATATTCATCATTTTTAGATGTTGAATTGCAATTATATGATAGTTGCCTTTAGTTCCTAAGTATGATTTGGATCACCCTGAATATAAAAAAGACAACCCACTTTTATTTTGGCATAAATATGCAAAATCATTATCACTGCTTGCATTTCAAGCAAGAATTTACTTGTCTATACCTGCAACCTCAGTTCCTTCTGAATTTCTTTTTTCAGACACAGGCAATATACTAACTAATAAACATAATAGGCTTTATCCGAATCAGATACACGATCTGTTATTTTTAAAAAAAAATTCCAAGCTTTTTAATTGCTATCCGGGGTTGGAAATTTAGAATATAAAATTAAAAGTAAGCAAAGAAAAAAAATTATTTCAATAATTTTTTAAAAAATTGTAATGGCTTAGTTATATTAGAGAGATCTAATTGTTTTCAACTTAATATTTAGAAAGGTCCAATTATTTTTAACAAAGATATTTAGAGTTCAGAAGCTTAAATAAACTAAAGTAATAAATAGGGTTTAAATTTTATACATACAGCATATAGTATTTAGAATTATAATCAACATAACAATTTTAACATTATTGTTATACGTATATATTAGCTTTGATCATTAACTTTTTTATATTTTTACGTATAAATAAAATTTATATATATTATCAATAAAAAAAAATTAAAATTTTTTATTTTATAAAAAAAATGGCTAAGCCGC
>CAJVPY010004113.1:0-13048 GCA_910591965.1 Dentiscutata erythropus
TGTCTTCGGACAGCCCACCTGTTTGAACTAATAAAGTGCCAGGGGCCTAAGTGGTCACCTCAATATTAAAAAAAAAATAAAATAAAATTAAATTAAGATATAGCTAAATATCTAGATTTTATCCGGGGCCTGAGATTGGAGAACCAAGCGATTAGATCCTTAAGTGGAGAGACACATCAGCTGAACTGCCGAGCTGATGCACTGGAGAAAAAGGGCATATGCTCCGAAAGTATGGACCAAGAGAAGGGCATCTTTCAGACACCTAAAGCCTAAGCAGACCAACCTATCTGGGTTGCTGGCTAGAAGTAAGGAAGAAACCGATAGAGAATCCGGATAAGGAGATGGTTCCAAATGCAAGTACTAAGATTGTTGGGAACCTTACAAGAGCAGTAAGTACATAATGAGTGACTAATTAGGAAGGTTGTGCTTGAGATACAGATTGGGTTACAGCAGCACCCCAAAAAGTTGGCTTGAGATACAAACCCGGTGGTGGTAGTACAACATATACTAGTTAGATAAGAAGTTACCAGACATGCAGGTGAATACATGTGTGGGATATGGACTACTCTGTTAGGTTTACCTCATGGGTAGACTAGCTTTAAATGGTTAGTAAGTTCTAAGATAGGTGTGAAATCTATAGGTGTTGCAAAAGCTACAACCAAATAGTGAGTTACACCTTGGTTAGATAGAAGTAACCGACAGTTAGAACCAGAGAGTTTAAATGGGTACCCCTCTAGTTGGGGTGCAGATACGGTAAATAGTGTAGAACCTTCGGGCGCACTACTCAAATTAGGCACTCAAAAGATGCACGTATGGCTTGATATACTCTCGTTGTAATTGTATAACATTATATCTACTTAATAAAAAGTTCTCAGCCAGAAAGGTTACTTTAATACCTAAAAAAAAAAATAAAATCTAGATTTTATTTATACAAAAGAAATATTGAGCAAAATAATGCTATATGACTATATATCTTATAGCCAATAGAAGTTTATATTATTTTACCAACAAACACTTTATAGATACCATATTTTACTAATAATTATTTAGTAACAAGTTCACTTTACTAATAGTTTATTTTACTGAAGCTTATTTCACTAACAAGTTTTTTTTTATAAATCACATTAAATTTTAATCTAACTTTAATAATATTAACTAAAATTACTTTGTTTATAAAATAAGCTTTGAAGAAATAAACTGTTAGTAAAATGAACTTGCTGGTAAGTAATTGTCAGTAAAATATAGTATCTATGAAGTAATTGTTGATGAGTTGATTAGATCTTGCTAATAGTGATTTGTTTATTAGTAGCATGTATAATTTAATCTAAAGAATATATTTAATTAATTTAGGTGCTTAGTGTGCAGTAATCTAGTAATCAAATTATTCAAGCTATTTGAAACCATATTGCTAATTTAATAAAAAAATAAAAATAGTAAAATTAGAAAACTATATATATAGTATATAAGAAATAGCCAAAAAAAATATTTGTTATATATATATAGTGATTATTGACTTTTAATTATTAGATTCATTCAATTTAATTTTTTTTAATCTAGTACAGGTTATAATAGTACTTTTGCTATTTTTGTTTTTTCTTTTTTATTTTGTCTTTTTTTTTCTTTCTTTGTCAGGTTTTATGTAGTTTTTTTTTGTAGTATTCATTCTGGTATTTTCTTTTTTTGGTTTTAAACTTCTCTTTTTTTTCTTTAATTTTGAAGTTTTTTCATTAAGTAGTTAGAAGTTTTTCTTAGGAGGAAAAGATTTAGGGTTTAAAAAGAGGAGACGATCATGATAGCCGTAAATGCTGCTTAGTGATATATTGAATTTCTTTGTTCACAGAAGAATTTAGTATAAAGAGGAAATTTTACTATAGCAGATTGCACATGAGTAATTTGAGCCAGATAAGTCAATACCTATCACTTAGGAGTAATATGTTTAGCCCAGTGTTAAAAGTTAGCTCACTTATAAAATAGATATGAAATAGATATATAAGTTCCATATCTAATAAAGTATTAGCATGATTGCTGAATATTTAAAAAAAAAGATTTATTCTTTGATTCTAACTTATATATCCTGATTCAGAACTTCAAACTAGTTTGCAAACTTTGAATTTAAACTTAACTCAAATAAAACTTAACTAAAAAATTTGAATTCAAACTTAATCAAATCTAATTTTTTAAAAAAAATTTGATTTAAGTTTAATTTAAAATCAAATTAAACTCAAACTTGACTAAAAGTTTGATTTGATTTGGTTTTGGTTTGATAAGAACTCTATATCAAAGTCTAGATAAATATATAGATAGGCATGTACTACTCCAGCAAATTTTTTAAGTAGATCTTGTAATTATTCTGGTGGATTTAGATTGAGAGTAAATTGAATAAGACTATAAATACTTAGAATTATTAGATAAGATAGATTTTAGATATAGATAGTTGTAATATAGCTCTAGGTTTTTCTTGATATTAAATTAAATATAAGGTTTATTCAATAATAGTATTATAAATTAATAACTCAAATATATTTAATAAAATAACTGAGATCAAGATCTTATTTTGAAAAAAAAAATTTATTAACAAAGTCTTTAATACTATTGTTAAATTATCCAAATTACTTTAATTATCAAAAATAATTTTGCTTAAATTTTATATTATTTAATTTTTGTTTATTATTTTTATTAATTACTTTAATTGGTGATCTGCTAGTCAACCAGAGAGTGATTATAGTAAAATATAACTCAAATTATTTATAAAAATTGGGAGTCTCCAAATGTGGCATGTGTGCATCTAAACTAGGGATATAATTTTGCTAGACTAGTTAGTTTGTGCTCCAAAACCTAAACGAATACTGTTCTAAAGCACATACAAAAACTGGGGTTTGAACTCTGTTTTAAAACCAGTTATGCACATGAATATTAATTATATTTACCTGAACATATTAGTTTAAACCCATTACACTTTTATTAAATATATAAATTTGTGCATTTGCATAATATATATTTATGTTATTACATATATTATATTAATATTTGCATATTGCATTCATACAGTAGTCATAGTATTGCATTTAACATTCACATATTGTATTTATACAGTAGTAATATTGCATTTATAATTCATCTACTTATGACCCTTTATGCAATTCATAATACCTAAATCAAACCACATTTTCAGACAAAGACTTGCACAAATATTTTTTTCTGACAGCCGATTGCATATTGGGTTGATTGTATTTTTAGCTATCGAAAACATCTGCTCACTGCTTATACTTGTGGCCTGTACAATTAAGTGGTTTCGTGCTATTTGTGTGAGTCTGGTATAACAAATATCAGATGATCATTTTTTCCAAAAATCAAGTGGGTTGCAATTTTTTTTAGGAGCTATAAGATATTCTTCAAAAGAATTGTTCTTTTAAGTCTTATTATAATACTTTCGAAAATAATTTCTTGGAGAATCATTTTCAATAATTGATGAGATACTAATTTCTTTTCCCATATATTGTGTGTAAATATTAAATAGCCATTCATATATAATTACTACTGTCTTATCATCATATGATGACAATTTCATGCCAGGATCCAATACAACAGAAATACTAAACAACGTTGAAGAATATTCCAATAATCATTAAGTTTTTTATAAATTTGTCGTACAATCTAATTTCTTATTTGGATTTCACTATTTAACATATCTTGTAGAACATTTAAAATAGTTAAAAATATTATGTATAAATCACCTATTGTTGGACGTGTTGATGAAAACAAGACTTTCACTTTCGTTATATTATCTATAGGCTCAAGTAGTATAGCAATTGCCTAAAATTTAAAAAAAAATTAAATCAAAATAATATAAAAATAATAATTGTCATGGCTGAAGCTGGAAATGGCTAATACTGGAAATTTTAATTATTTTAATATGAAATTTTCAAAAATTTTTTGGGCCTTTTGTTAGGGAGTTTTTTTTAAGGTTAGGTTAGGGTTTAGAAGTAGTATTAATAATAAAAGAGTATAAGTGAATTTTGGTAGGGTTTATATTTTTAAATCAAGGTTCCTAATTTTCAGCTTCAGCTACGACAATAATTAATCTTAAATACTAACCTCAATTTCATTCCATTCATTCTCATTTAAGTATTGATCTATTAAAGCTGGATTATCTTCTACAAGAACTTCAATCATTTCACGAATTTGAAGTATTTTTTCAATCATAGTATATATACTATTTCATCTGGTAGATATATCTAAATTGGGCACAAGAAAAGGTCTTTTATTTATTTGAAAATTTAAAATCTTCAAATAATAGTTGAGATCTGCATATATAGCTAGCAAAGTTTCGCAACTTTGTAATTGAATCAACTACAACTTTCATACCTTCTGTGACAGCAAGATTTAATACATGAGCTACACAGCGGACATGTTCAAAATCTTGATTACTATATTTGTACCTAAATTTATCTTGAAATGTTTGCCCAAATATATCCATATTAGCTGTATTGTTAGTGGTTGCAGAAATAATATAAGAGCCAATATTGTAATTTGAAATTGATTTTAAAACTTTTTTAGTTATATAATTGCCAGTATGCCATTTATGAAGTGGAATCATATCCAATAAGATTCATTTCATGTCTAGCTTTTATAAATCTAGTGAAGTATAATAGCAAGAAAACCAAAGTTAGTACATGAGGTTCAAGCATCTGTTGTAATGCTAAACTTTTGTTGGCTTGTATTAAAAAATTTCGAAGTTCATCTTGCTTATTATAGTATAACTTTAGAATATTTTGTATAATCAATTTTCTTGAAGGAGGATAATATCATGCTGTTAATTCGGCAATAAATAGTTGAAAATCTTTATTTTCAACTACAGAAAATACTTGCTGATCTATAATAATCTACTTGACAAGATATTGATTTATTTGTAATATTTTATTTACACTATAAGGTTCAAGATTTGTTCTATTGATCATTTTCATTAATTCATCCCATCTATCTGGATGATTATGTTTGAAATGTTTCTTTATTGTAAAAAAAATCTGTGCTCATTAAATAAGAACTCATCCTAGAAAGAGTCACATTTTAATCATTTTAAAAGTTGATTGGCAATCTCTATAAGCTCCTCTAGTCTAAATTTATTTTAAGATACTATTGAGTTCAACGTAAAGATAATTTTAGTTAAATTAGTTTGTTTAAATGAGCTTTCTTCATCCATTACATAAAATTAAAATAATTGAAGAAAATAAAAAAAAAGCAAAAATGTTTATATATTTGAGAATAATCTTTGTACAATCAAAAAAAATTTTTTCTTTGTTTACTTTTAATTAAAACTGTCATTAATAAACTTTTAATTAAAAAAGACATCATTTAATTAAAAAATGTTATATTTAATTAAAAAACATTAAATAATCAAAAAATATCATTTTTATTATTTATTTTATTTTATTTATATAGTATTATATTTTTTTTAAAAAATCATAGTTAATTTAGGAACGTCACATTATTAATTAAAAGTTAAAAATTACAGAATATGTTTGTAAGATCGATTTCGAACTCGATTTGAGCATATTGAGTTTCATTTTATATAATTAAATTCATGTGATTAAAAAACTCGTGTTAAACTGGTTTGGGTTTCGAATAGTGGTGAACTGAGTTTAGGTGAGCAGAATTATATCCCTAATCTAAACCTTTTTTATACTAAATTAATTACCTTTCTAACTTAAGAGACTTTTGTAGAGCTTGTCAAGACATATCTAATGGTAGTTAAAATATTAAAATCAGCTTGGTGGTTGCTAAGATATCTTTAAAAAATGCTTTTTTTACTATATAAACTTCTTTACAAACAATACTATTGTTTGCAAAGAAGTTTATATAATAAAAGAAACCTTTTTTAAAGATATCTTGGCAACTACTAAGCCAATTTTGACCTATTAACAGAACTCTGAAATATTTATAAATAGCTAAGGTTTTTCAAAAATCTTAACAAATTGTTAAAAATAGTAAAGATCTATATAAAAATAGTCAAAAATATACACTTTTTTGAAAATTTTATATAAACAATAAGCAAACTAAGACCTGACCTCTCTCTATATATTTTGGAGTTCTGTGTTAACTACCATTAGAGGTATTTTGACAAGCTCTACAAAAGTTTTTTAAGTTAGAAAAGTGATTAACTTAGTATAAAAAAAAGGTTTAGATATGCATATGCCATTTTTGAAGACTTCCAATTTTTATAAGTAATTTGAGTTATATTTTACTATTATCACTCTTTGGTTGACTAGTGGATTACCAATTAAATTAGCTAATTAGAAACTACTAAAAATTATTATTATTATTATTATTTTTGAATTCAATAGTCTTGCCTTAGATTTAATATTATACTTTGAAATATTAAATTTTTCAGAGAGCTATTTTCTCTAATATTTAAATTACAAGTATTAGCTCACCTGGTTGTTTAAAAAATATCTATGTGATCTGCTATGGGTCCATGTCACTTGCCCTACAACAATTTGCCTGACAGCTATTTTTTTAATAATATTCTTAAAAATATTACTAAAAAAATAGCTGTCAAGCAAATTGTGTAGGGCAAGTAACATGAACCCATCTGCTATAGTAAGATTTATCTCTATACTAATTCACCTTGCAAATGAGTTTAATCTCAGATAGTTCTTATAGCCTGTTAAAACTACTAATTACTTTTCTACTATTCTGTCCTTTGTTTACTTTTTATCTAACTTAAAACTTCTCTTTTCACTATATCTAACACAGCTTTTTATTTACTTTAGCTTCTTTCTTTATCTATTGGGGTTTTTTTTTCACTAGCTTTCTTTTTCTTCTTTCTTTGCTTTCTTTTAGTATCTGTGCTATATTCTTACTTTTTTTTTTGTATTATACTATTTTCTTTTTTCCAGTTTTGTACTAGTTTGTATCTTTTAACCCATAGCTCTTTATAGATTTTTTTTATCTATCTTTTCCAAAGCTTTATTATGAAGTTACTGGCTTGTTTGTTAGATGCAAAAATTAACTATATTTCTTTAAAGTCTTCTTTTGTAATTAAACCTTTTATCTATTTCTCTCTTCTTCATAACTTTTTAGCTAGGCTTCCTTTCCCTATTATAGCTAAAAAATCTCTTCTTTTATTTCATATATGTTTTGCATTTCTTCTATTTCTTTAAGAGTCGACTCTTCTTTGATGTTTCATATTAGATTTATTAATACCTCATAGTTTACTAAGTATTCAATGCTTTTTATTTTCTTTTTGCATATAATTTATTTATCAGTTTGTATACACCTAGTTTTCTCCAATTAATCTTTTCAAACACTGGCAAGATATTGTTTATACACTTCAATTTGAAGAGCTATATTGTATTTGATCTGTATATATAATCTCACTGCTTGGTTCTACTTTCTAAGATTTTGTAAAAAATTAGCCAATATTGTGAAGTCAGTCTTTTTGGTACATTGTATTTTAACTATTGTATACAAAAGTCTACTCTACTCTGTTTAAGACCTTTTTAAACATTTTAACAAAAGAGTGAATTGGTTTTTCTATAGCTTCATCCTCTTACTTGTATTTTAGTTTAAATTCTTTTGTACTTAGTTTTGTCAAATAAGAGTTTTGTAGAACTTGCATTTTTTTTGATTTTCAGATCTGCTAAATCATTAAAAAAATCTTTTAAGTGATTCTTAATTTTGGTGAAATACAGAGTTAGTTGCTTTAGTTTTACTGTCTTTACTATTGTTGCAACCAGATCCATTTTTAACCTTAAACCATTGTCTTACTAGCTCTTTAAATATAGCTACACTACTATCTGTTCTTATCTTCTTTAGATATTACTAGTAGTACTAGCTCAGCTCTTGTTAAAGAAAACTACTTTTCAGTACTACATACTATTTGCTATAGAATCTGTCTTTTTTCTGTAACTTGCACTATTCTACAACTCATCTTCATTTTTATCAAAACTTCTGATATTCTTAATATGCTATCTGCATAAACAATAACTTATCTAAAACTTTATTTTGATCTAAGATCTCTATTAGACTACTTCTAAATATTATATTCTCAGCTATTCTATTTATTAAGCATACTTTCTATCTTAAACACCCTACTACTAGTAGTTCTTTTCTCTTAACTTTCTGTAAATCTTTTGTATTCACTATTGTACTCTCTACATCTTCTCTTATAGCTTTTTCTAAATAATGCATGCTAAAGATCAATTGTGTACCACTTTTTATTTTTTGTACTAAGTTTGATATATCTCTTAGTTCTTTATATTTTACTAATATAGATGCTTGATTTTTAACACTTTGCAATACTTTACACTCTATCTCTAATTGTAGCTTTTTTGTCTCTATAAAATTTTCTATTTTAGCATACTTCTTTTTCTTTTCTTTAATTTTCTTAATTTTAATATATACATAATCTTTATTTTTCTATACAACCTATTTTTTAGATCTTTATTCTCTTTAACTTTTCTGTTTTTATCTCAGATGTGTTTGGATTATTTGTCTCAAGTTTGTAAGATAGTTTAACTTCTTTTGTTATTGGGTTTTCAATTATTTCTTTTTCTAATATACCAAACCATCTTGCTTTCTTATCTTTTAGATCAAGATTATTACCTAGCTTTATTTGCTTTTATGTATATATTAATTTCTTATCTGCTACTAAAAGTTGCAATAATAGATATAATTCAATTTTACTCGTATTTGTTTTTTTATTAAAAAGCTAGTTTTTTTAAAAAATTCTTGCAATTTTAAACTTATTAGTTATTTGAGAAAAGTTCATATTTCAAATTATACTTTTCTATTGTAAAGTCTAAGTATTTTGATTGCTGCAAAATTTGCATATCCAAGTTTCTTACTTTCAGCTTCCTTTTCTCTAAAAGCTCCTAATTTGTTAGAATATATTTAGTTGAACCTGTCTTATACTACTCCTATTTCGACCTTATTACTATTAATTTTTCAAAAGCTTGCTCATGTTTAGTCTTATTACAAGTTCTGAAAAATGGTGCTTTATATGTCTATTCTAGAGACTTTTGAAGTTTACTATCTCTGGGTGTTTTGTTATCATATTTGCTACTATAAATAGTATTGATATTTTTTATTTTATATAACATATCATGAATTGATGTATTCTATTGTATTGGGCTCTCATTAAGCAAGAAAGTATCAGTCTATATTCAAGTATAGGTACAAAGACTGTATTGTTTATATATATTATTTGGCTGAGTAACATTTTCTTGTATTTAAATAAGCCTGTTATCCTACTTACTTTCTTTTTTGTCTTGAATATATCTAATTTTTGTTGGTTCTTAATTAAGATCCAGATTCCAAAAAATCATATTGATTCCTTTAACCTCTTAGCCAGAATTTTTGTCTTTGGGTTTCTTACTTACATAAACAGTTTATCGTTAATTTTTTTCCTTCCTGGCTTTGCTACTACTAGCTCAGTTTTATTCAATATTATTTAGTTTGTAAAATTCATTTGACATATTAATTGTTTCTTGTATATTTTCTGATTATAAGTCACTTATACTATATTATCCATATATACTAATACTCTAATTTATAGCTTTTTACTTTCAACTTTTTTCTTAACTTTTATTATATTGTCTTATAAGTTTTGCATCTTGTATTTTGCAGAAGAGTAGATTATAGAACATTCATCAAACCAAATATAATAAAACTTCTCTTTGATCTATTCTATCTTCTACTTTAACTAAATCTGCATTGCCATACTCTGTTATAATGCTTAAACTTCTATTTTTATATAAATATACAATAAAATTTGCTAGCTTTAGCAGAAGTTTTAATCTCCTAGAGCTTTTTTTAGAGCTATTATACTTACTAAATTAAAAGCTTTTTTTATGTCTTGGTATACAATCTACAGCTTTTTTTCCCTCAATCATCTCTTCTACTATTGTTTAAAATATATACTAGAGCTACTGTGCTTTCTCCAGAAAGATTTGTAAAATTTGCATTTTTTAAAATATTGTTTTCTCTCATAACTTTGTCTAATTTGCTTATACTACTCGTATTAAAACTTTTCTATATGTTTCCAATAGAGCTATAGGTTTTGTATTACTCAAATTATATTTTCAAAAACTCTCTTTAGGTATTAGATATAATTGTCTTGTCTAGAATTTTACTGTTCTTCAAAACTGTGTTTATGAACTTTATTACTCTTTAGTTAACTTAGTAGATAATTTTTTGAGTAGTATATAGCCAATACAAGATATGCTAAGTGTTATTTTATTTTATGTCTTATATAAAACCAAAAACCACTTCTCATAATTAATTGAGCTTAATATGTTCTTGTACTAGTCTGGGTTCACATCTTTTTTTAGCTTATATTCTTTTTTTTATTTCTAACTTATTTTTTTAAATTTTTGTTTTCTTCTTCTAAATTGTCTTTGGAAGTGTAAATTTATATGCTACTTCACTTATATTTCATTACTAATAAGCTCTTGGTTCTGATAATGAGAATTTTCTTTTAGAAGTATTCTATCTATTAATACTTTGTTGAAAAGTTTGTTTAAAAGACTCTGCAATATTTTTTTTTTGTCTTTTTCATTATACTAAAATATTGTTCTACTTTAAGGCTAATTTTTTTTTCTTTTCTTCTTTGTTTATCTTCTTTTACCTTTTTTTTTTAGCACTTTTCCTCAATTCTTTAAGGCAGCTACTTCTATCTGGCTTCACAATTCTGGCATTAGCAGGATTTGTGTTTGGTACAGTTGGTTTATATTTTCAATATTTTCATTAAGCTTTAACTAATCTTTAAGTCTTATTTCTTTTTCATTATATATAATCTGTTTTTTTGTAGTAGATACTAGAACTTAATTTCTTTGTAAATTTTATGCTTCAGAACTGAGGTCTTGGCTTATATCTTAGTTTTTTTGATATTAATTTAGAGAATGTGTTTCATTGCTGCTTTTAGTATTGCAATACTTATAATCTTCTACTCTTCATTAATTTTTGTTTTATTTTTCTAAGCATTTTCTTTAGTTAGGAGCTCTTCTTTATTTCTTAACAAGGTATCTACATGCTTGCTATAAGACTCCAATTTTCTTCTGCTACCTTGTAATATAAGAAAACTCTTCTTGTTAGTCTACTCCTTTCTTTTCTTTGAAGTTTACTATATTGTAATATTGTACCTGTTTCTATTTCTGCCTAGACAAACTTATAATTACTTCTTGTTAAGATGTCTAAATTGTCAATTTTAGCCTTTATGATTATATTTTGAAACCCTTTTCCTAGCTATATATAATCTATTCTTAATGCTAAATTGTTCTTTTGCTGGGTACAGTTGATACTGTCTAAATATATACTGTCGAAAAAGGCAAATAAAATTAATTTTATATATTTATACAACATCAACCAATCAAATACCAAAAAATCAACTATCTAAATACATATTACTAATAAATTTTTTTAAAAAATTATGTATTTAGACAGTATGCAATATGTATTTAGACAAGCATGATTGAATATCCACCTGATTAGCTAATGATTACTTATTATATTAATAATATGTAGTATATTTATTAAGATTAAATTTTATCTTTTTTAATATGCACTCTTTAAGTGCATATTTTGCTTTTTTTTACTATAGCTCCAAGGAGTATACATAGAGAGGTCTGACTATATATAATTGTATTTGTATATGCGAAAATAAATATATTATTAGCCTAACTTATATATAAAACATTTGTTAAATATTAATATATATAGTAAATATTGATATATAGATAAATTTTAGCTTTTATTATTGTTATATAGAATGTACTTTGTAATTTTAAAATTTAGGTTGTGTTACAAAATTGCATAATATTACAAAAATTGTATCACATTAATACAGTATACTAAACGTATTAATATTAATTGAATTCTCAAATTTTAAATTTTTAAAATAAAAAATGCCAAGGCAAAAAATTAATATTGGTCTGTATTCAATTTATAATTGTGACAAAAATTAGAATAATTTCTGAAGTCTAACTCAATTAGCAATGAAAAAAGCAATTAAAAAAAAAAACTATTTAATGATATCTATACTTATGCATAGGCTAGCAAGTTTGTAATTCACATTATATGACTATTGTTAAAAACAGATATATCGAACAAGAAAGTACAACTATTCCAAATTCTTTACCTAAATTGTCATTTGGTGATCATATTAAAAAAATGATATCTGTTTTATATAAAAAAACCTTGTTTTTAATTCATATGAATTTGATAAGATGCTTGAAAATAGAAATTCTAATTTAAGAGGCTTTTTTACTAAAATGTGTAATATATTAATACCAATAACCATTCAGCTTACAACAGAAATGAGAATAAAAAAAAAGTTGTTGTAATTTTGCATTTAATAGCTGAATTGCATAACAAACATGCTAATAGTTTTAAGTTAGAACTCGCCTTATATATTGCAAAATTTGAAACAACATGTGATGCAATTGATGTATTAAGTAATACTGGTATTTTGGCTGTCTATAAAACTATATATAATTATAAAAAAAATGTAGCAGGTGAGCATTTAGCCTGGGTAAAAAAATATTTTAATGATAATAAAAATTATCTTTATATATATATACAGTATAATTTTAATATAATGAACCTTGATATAACAATAATGAAGATTATTTCTAATTTTTATATTTAAATTAGCCCTGATATAATGAAACTATTACCATTTAGCACTGCATACAGTACTCGGGATCTTATTCAAGAACACCATTTTTAAAATTAAATAGTACTAGGTACTATTCATAAATCTAGCAATTTTATTAGTGGAGAAAGAGAGTACTTTATATAGTAGGATATTATTCGAAGAGGATACTTTATGCAGTGCTAAACAGTAATAAAGGTTTGATATAACAAAAAAAATCTCTAGCTCCAAAGCTTTATTATATCGAGGTTATACTGTAATCTAGATAATTACTATCCCTTAATTGGTAGAGATTTGCAGGCAAATTTGCCTGTCTCTGATCTACTTTTTTAATTATTTAAAATATTTAAATAAAATTTAATATGATAATATTTGAAAATAAGGATTATATTTTTG
>CAJVPY010004114.1:0-13048 GCA_910591965.1 Dentiscutata erythropus
TTGGATTTAATTGACTATTCAATATCTGATATTCGTTATTTGCATCACGTGACTAATGATTTACGAAAACCCATTATAGGACTTAACACCCTATTTTAGCGATATTTCCGAGAGAGTATAAATTTGTAAATGATCTGGCGCCATTTTATCTTTATATGATGTAATAATGACAAAAAAAAAAACACTATACAACTTGCCTAAACAATAGCACGTACAGGGGATGAAAGGAAAATAGAAACTGTTCCTATGCAATTTACTAAAAATGTTTTTATTTTGAATAAAAATTGATATCGGCCAAAATCTTGAATTTGCTGTATTTGATATTAAATACCAATAGATTTATGTTGGCGTATGAATCGGAATTACACGCATGTAACTACAAAAATTCTTTATCGCGAACACACGTGAATGGTATTTCGGTTTAATTTGGCTAACTTGCTGTGGTAAATAAGACTTTTTTTTTTGTAAGTGTGTTATTGTCATGCAGAATCTTTTTTCAGAAACTAAAATATGTTGTGAATGCGTTAATTATAACCAACAAAATTACAAGCTTTAGTAAATAAAGAATTTGAAATCGGTGTATTACTCACACATTCTTTTCGTATTCTAATTAAGGATAAATTTTATTTTTATTTTATTGGTAATAAAGAAACAACGAGAAAAGAACAATACGTATCCTCAATGAAATTCCATAAAAAGAAAAGCTACATTAAGAAAATCTGAAACTGTTTCATCTCTATAGAAATTGCTTCGACAATTATGTACTTAGAATTTCCTTATCGTATACGTAACATTCTTATTTGTACGTAATATTTATTACGATCTTTATTATGGCATTCTACTTAATCATAATATAATACAGTAATAAAGGATTTTTTAATCACTGTCTAAATATAAATTTTGGTAGACCAATAATAAATTATTTTTGCTACCCTCCCAATTACAATTAAAGCTAATATTTTAATATCATATAACTTCTATTGCGCATGCCCCTGACGAGCATTAATCTACGTGCAATAATTGTTACGTATCAATGAACTATTAAAAAAAATTTCATTAAGAATTTTCACATATTAATCTAAATTTATGTTGAATAACACATATTTGTGTAACTATTTCATATTATATTGGTAATAAACATTGTTAAATTCTATCAATTTTTATGCCCCGTGCTTTACATGCTGTATTATATGCTAACGGGGTCAGATCAATTTAATTCTTCGTTTCGCATTCTCAACCTTTATTTTTCTATTTTCAATACACACAATATTATTAACCAGTCGAATCGTAACATAGTCATTATGTATTATATAATTTTATATTATTTATAGCCAATAGAATTATAGTATTTTTTCGGTAGTTTGTTTTTTTCAATGCCCCCTTATAAATTATTCTATGCTATGTTAAATTATGTATCAAATTGACCTAACCAAATGATAACGTGCAAAAGTTATAATTGCAGTCATATTTCAATAGGCTTACAGCCTGCACAAAAAAGCGAGATTAGGTACTCATTCAAATTAAACAGTATATACGTAAATTTACTATATTCGTTAATACTAAATCATGTCCTTAATTATAAATGTTTGAGCATGCTAAATACTCTTAATTTTATATTTTGTATTATATATGCAGAGAGTGTGATTTTTCAATTGTTAATTTATGAATTTGTGAAATTTATTTAATAAAATTTAATTTTAAACATATATTTTAATTAAATATATATTAATATATTTTAATTAATTAACAAGCAAATAATATTGCACATTTTGTATTATTACAATATATTTATTATTTTTGCATAGTTGACTGGTATTTAAATTTTATAAACTTATTTTTGTTATTATTTATATTATTATTCATAGTTATTAATTATATAGTTATTAATTATATTATTTATATTAAAAAAATTGTTTTTTTTTGGGCGGCTGATTGTTGACGAATAAAGTCATGTGCAACCGAGCCACGAAAATGACTTATCGACAGGATCAGCGAAGTCATTGATGCTCATAATTAATTTTAAGTTCTATTATAATGATCGAAGTAGTGCAGAGAATCTGATAACACGTAGACCTAAAAGCGTATTTAGGTAAAAGTCAGTAATTAAAGTATTTTGACCGCTAGAAGTCTTCACACTACGAAGAACAAAATTGTTGTCATTATTTATTTTGCATGCATTTGTATACAAACATAATCATGTTAAGAAATCTAGAACATGGGCTATACGTAATGAAAGCAATACAATGGTCATGATCAGCCTAAACTGTACAATATCATTTTCCTCTCGTACTAAAGTTAATAAATATTATCGGAATTCTAATATTACAAATACCAAAATTAATGAAATAGTTATTTCTTTTTTTGGAACACAAGTGTATAATTGAATCTTTTAAATTAAACTTTACGAAAGTTTTTCAGTCAACTGCATAAAATGAATCGTCTGCATAACAAATTTATGACCCGAATATTATCAGTTTTGCCTAATCATGATGTTAAATCATTTTTAATGGCCAGTAATTTTAGCATTGATTCTAAGATCGGATCAGACTAGAGTGAAACTGGCGCATCCTTATCAAAATAATCAGTTCTAGACTAGTCTTATTACCAAGTTGTACAATTTTATCAGTCTATCCGGGCGAAAGCATCTTTAATATTGTCGTACTGTAATTAGCACAAATAGGACAGAATTATGGCCTACAGTAATTGAATGTTACTATATATTAAATGGATGCGATATGCAGATATCACTTAAATCCGAATTTATACTTTATACTAAAAAAAAAAAAATTTTAAATGAGTTTTCTTTAAAAGGGAAATAAAGTATATGCTATTTATACTTTTTTTACTGTAAGTTTTCAAACAACAAGATATAGTAGTATTACAAAACTAATAGAATTTAAACCTTTTGCCATGTGTATACAAGGTTTACATGTCATGATAAACTCATACACCCTATTTACTCTATTTATAACTGCATATCTCGAAATCTAATGAATTTAATTTGACGAGTTTTAAACATTTAGTTATTATGCACATGACGTAAACATCAACTAACTCAGTGACACATAATAATACTGTAAGAACGAAGATGTAACAAGATATTTTATTGTTTACATGTATTAATGCTATCTCTAGTGATATAGTAAATAATGCGCTACAATCAAGAATTTGCAGTTTGTACTTCAAAATAGCATAAAAGTTTACTTGAAGCTATTATTATAAAAGCAGGGCATTATAGATCTACTCTCATTAGTGATTCCACTGTCCTCGATTTCACTGTCTTGAAAGCCTACAAGTAAACACTCTATATTGATAGAGTTTTGTGTTGTTAACTGGAAGCTACTGGAACTCCACAAGAAGAAAATTAATAGTACTACTGAAACTTTTACTATTACAAATTTCTACTGGAAGCAAAAATTAACAACACTGATATAAACTGTTCTTCACTATAACAAGAGTAACTTTTGATTTTTCCATCTAACAAAAAAATGGATCAAGCTAACGCTAATGGTGGAGAACAACAAAATGTTCAAAATGCCGAGTTCGTCGAGAATATGATCGACGGCATAAATCCATTTGCTACGACTCAGAACACGAGAGCTCCGCAACAAACCCTATCTTTGACAGAAGTATTATTTTGTGGAACTTCTTTTGTAGATTAATACCGATAAAAAAATGAAATATTACTTATTAAGTCGAATTGACGCTGGCGTCTATTCTCCAAATCGCTTCTAAAGGTTTTTTTTTTTTTTTATCTTTTTACTTGTAGGTCGTTTCTCCTCGTCATTTATTCGTTTTCGTTTTCTTTATTCTCGTATTCCTTCCTTCTTTTTCGTTTAATTTCGATATATATCGGCGGCTTTTCGAATTTTTTATCTAACTAGTATTAAAATTATTATCGATTTTGTTTGAACTTTATTAATTTATTTGTAATTTTAATTTTATTTGTTAAGAAAACAACTATTATGTAATAAGCTTAATTTTTTTTTGATAAGAACACTTTAGTTTTTATTATTTCGATCGAAAATAAACATATTTATGGTACACTGAGCATGACGTATAACATGGAAAACATTATATAGAGACAAAGAACTTTGTGATGTTACTTTTTAGTCTTTGTCTTTAATGTCTATAAAATCTCAGATTTATCGTTGATTAAAATCTAATAAAGTTTCCTTTTTGTTCAGCAACACGGTATAGTAAAAATGTGTCACTATCATTAAATTTTCCGCTCTAATGTCAAAGACACATCACATATTCCGATTAAATATTTAGACATTGGTTAATGTGTGACAGCATAGACTTTACAACCGTACTTTAGACTAACTACAATAAAAAGTGAATAAAAATCGATATCTGTACACAATTGCAATATATTCATTTAAAATATATATGTGAATCTGTTTATAAAATAATAATATAAAAGACAATACATAATTTCTTTTTCAGAATACTTCTGAATAGTTCTCAATTCTAAATGAGATACCATATATAGATACGGAAAAAAGTAAATCTTTCTATGCAAAGACTGTGTGAGAATTTTATTTTATTTTTTTGATACTGCAGGGTAAGATTAGTACGTGATGATTGGTGTTTAATAAGCATGGTTACAATATGATTTTTTGAACGATACTTGTACAGTATTTAAGGAAATCAACTAACAGCATACAAATAAATCTTTAACAGTTTGTTTTAAATTCGTTGGCTAAATTACAATAAAAAAAATTACATATTCATACAGCTGTACTACTTGTTTTTTGATTGACGGAATTTGCTTTCGTAAATATTTGATTTTGTATTGGTACCAATAATTGCAAGTTGTGTACTTTATTAGAAAATCAGGAGTATGAGCCCAAAACTGTAACTTTTAATATGGTAAATAAAATTTCATTGGTTTCTAAATTTTCATTGCAGCAGAGATAACGAAAAGAATTGCAAAAAAAAAAAAAAAAAGAAAAAAAAAAAAGCATTTTTTTTTCTTTACTAAAACAAGTTTTAAAATCTATCTTTGTATTATGCAGTGCGTATCAGAAAATTTGGTTGCGCATATTCAAGTATTTTTTAAAAATATGGAGTTACGGATTTTCTTATGTTAATCATTCATCAAGTTGTGAATGAAGTAATTTTTACGTAGCCATTTGATTGACTATTATGCTGATTTAGGATCACTTAACAAATTATCACATGATAATTTATTCTTATCGTAATTTGTTTAACGTTAAAAAAATTAAAACAATGAATAATGCATAAGCATGCTAGATACCTAATGCTTCAATGTTTTTATGTTTCACAGACCTTTTACGATCTGCAAACAGTCTAAGTGAAAAATGGAATCTTAAATTAAAATCAAGTTTTAAGTTAGAGAATAACGCATGCTAAAGTTCTGTAAGAAAATTTTTGTTATAACGCAGAATATGATTTCAATAGGCAAGATTCGAGTTACTGGCGATTTTTAAAAAGCGCCAGGTTGGTGGCGCAGACAAAGTTCTTAAAATTCGTTAAGATTAGGATTTGGTTCAGGGTTAAGAATTGGATATTTATATAGTAAAATTGTCCAACGAAAAACTTTTTGCTAGAACACCAAAGGTAGTTTCTTATGCTAATTTTTGAGCTATGAGCGATTTTTGACAGAACGAACGATTGTTTTGAATCGTCCTGGTCGTGTAACGTTACACCTAATTTGAAATCTGATTCGTAGTTCAGGAGATCTACTGGTAAACACATTATCCAAGTGCCAGGGTCTTAACCTATACCTAAAAATAAATAAATTTAAATTTAAGTTTAAAATAATCATCACGTGCTAGCTAACCTTAACTCTAAACTAAATAAAATTAAGAAACAGGATAATAGGCTATACCCCAGGTATATTTTGAATATTTTCGAAAATCATGGAAGAGATTTTGCCAATCTTAGCTTTTATGAATAATTTGATGTACATTAATGCATAATAAGAACAAAGTTATTTATATATTGATTTCTAATAAATTAAAAAATATATATTACATGAAATCAATAGAACCGCACTAAATTGAACTACTATCTTAGCTGAATATGTTGATGTCATCATTATTAACAAAGAGAAAAAAGGATGAAATTCAATGAACGTAGCGAATTGGAGAAGGTAGCATTTTGGCCTAAGCTCTTTCAAAATCCAAAATCTACGAAATCCGAAACATTCCGAAATTCGAAAATAACATTGTTGTTGTATTAATAACTAGACTATAATTAAAATATATTGATAGTGAAGTAAGATCGTCAGTAGGTTCAAAAAATTGCTTTTTATAATTTACAGAAAATACCTATATACAGTAAAATTCAATCTATTCCTTGATGACCAAATTTAATTTAAACACCGATTGTCATCCCTTATAGAACAATAAACTGATTTATCGATAAATTTGTTCAAATTCTGTTTTTAATAAATAAAGTTAAAATCACATTGACTTAGTTATCAGAAAAAGGTTTGTATTAACTTTCTTGCACAGCATTATGTATAGTAAATCTATAAAAGCTTATGTAAGCAAATTTCAAACCTTTGACAGTTTTTGAAAGTTTTCTTGATGAAATAAATTTCAATAACTTAAGAAAATTATAGTACTGTACATTAATTATTAATAGTTCATAAAATACATTTTTTCGATAATATTAAATCTTTATTGATATTAAAATTAGTCTCATTTATTCTGCGAAAACAGATATTATTTCAGAGATTAATGACAAATAGTTCTTCACAGACCAAAATAATACCTGACTTAAATTTTCTTCTATTTGGATTTAGTTGTTCATTCAAAGTAGCAAACATTCGTTATTTTATTCACGTGACATAATTGCATCGGCTAACATTCTATTTATGGTAATGATACAATGACATTGCATCGGAGGGTATTAATACAGCAATATATAAATGATTAGGCGTAAATTTACTAATTTCGTCGTTTTGTGATATTAGTACGTAAACGTGATGATAAAAATAAGAGCCTATTCAAATTTCCATAAAAAATACGTACGTATGAACGTACGAACGTACATTTAAGGAGGTCCTTTTTATAAAAGTAAATGGCAAGTTCTTGTGTTTGCTTGATATAATTTACCGATAGTTGTACTAATAATTGAAAAATCTAGACTCATTTTGACGCACATGAGTCATTTCACCGAAAATTCATTTAGCCGATATCACTTGGTTAAGATTAATAACAGGTGTATATTTCTAGTAAATTATCATTTAGTATGATATTGACTAAATGAGCTGTTGGTGAAACGATTGTTGCTAAAGTAAGGCGAATTCTTTATATCTAAGCATGAATGAAATATTACTCGAACACACGAATGGTTAATGGAAATGACTTGCATACGGTAAAATAAGGCAAGATTTTTTTGTGTGTTATTACATACAGAATCTTTTTTTAGAAATGAAAATTTAAGACGTTATAATATTGTATTCAAGAAACTAAAGTATGCTGTGAATGCGTTAACGTAACCAACAAAATTGCAAATGGAAAATATAAAATATAAACAATGAAATCGAATTCTTTTGGTGAGTTACTCGCATGTTCTTCCATGTGCTTAATTAAAACAATGAAAAAAGGATACAATTACCCCAATGAAACTTCTATAAAAAGAAAGGGGAGAAATCTGAAACTTCCGCATCTCTGTATAATAATGGAAGATTATTAAGTTACTGTAACAAATATACATTTTGATAGACCAACGTAAATGATATTTGCAATCCTTCTAATTGTAATTAAAGTTAATTTAATCTTATACAACTTCAATTTGCACAGATACCATGATTTAGATATTATGAATTTATTTCCCTGCATATCCCTGATGAGCATAATCTACGCGTAATACAGTAATTGTTATCAATGAGACTATTGAGTGAAGTTCGTTAAAGATTTTCTTATTGTAAGTTTAACTTTATTTCAAAGAAAACTTGATTAACACATTTATGTAACTGTTCATATTTATTCATTATATTGCTCTTTATTGTAATAAATTTCGGACAAACCAATCATTGTTATGCCTCGTGCTTTACATGGTGTTGTATCATGTGTATATGCTAGCGAATAATAACTGTATATGAGTTATAATTGAATTGCAGTTATATTTTATTGGTTTAGATCTTGAATACAAAAGAGAAATTAGGTTCTCAATCAAAATTAAGCAGCCCACTAAAAAAAATTTAGTCACGTACAGTACCATTAAATCAGGTTCTTAATTATAAGTGGTTGCATATTTTGTGCCGCATTACTGCATATGTTTGTTTTGATCGACTGTTACACGTGATTGGTGTTCTGTGGAGTTTTGTTTTTTTTACATTCATGCATTCATACAGTACATCTATATGTACTTATGCCAGGGATACATACATCATCTAACGTTTATTAAGCTGCAAAAAAATTTATTTCATATAAGATAATTGAAAAACATTTAGAAAATCAATATAATATTAGTGTTTCGAAACAATTTAAAAGATGCTAAGTAGTGCACCTTTCGACGCTAGTGTACAAGTTATATTTTTCTGTTCTCATTAGAACATTCATTCATGTATAAAATTCTTTGTATTTTTTACAATATAAACAAACCCGGTTTTATATTTGGTCTTTTCTTATTATTTATAGAGTACCTATTTTGGTCTTATTGTGATGCTATATTTAGCTTAACAATTATACAAGTATACGTACGCGCTGCTCATTTCACCGACAGTCGTTTCACCGAAAGCTCATAATAAGGTTGGGGTTAGCATTTGATTAGTTGCGTGGTGTGGGCTAAATGAGTTGTCTGTGAAATAAGGTGGCTTCATATAGTATTTTAAAACCATGTGGAATAAATGTGACTCTTAATTATATTTAGATACTTTAATTATATTTAGATACTTTAAATCTATTTGTTGATTACTGAAAAATATTTTCAAGTAAAATACTTTATTAAAATCAATTATATATTATAATTATCCCACGCTTAATTATCATTTATTCCTTAATGCATTGTCAAACATTAACAATCTTTTCTGGCAGAAAATTGCTGCCATGTGGTTATTGAAATATTTTGTGAAAAAATTTTTTTCTTGTATATTAAAACCCTTGCATTCTAGTTACAAGTCATTACACACCTATTTCTCAATTTACGTATTATTCCTTTGCCGATTATTTTATATGATTGTTACTGTAGGTAATATGACGTGATAATGGTGAATTTAACACCAATCATTAATCATTTAATCAAATGAGGCAATAAAAAGTTCAAGCTATACCGTACATGTATATTAACTAATGTAATTAAACGTATGCAAAAGCTTGTGGTCGCTTCGATTATTTATCTAAAGAGAATATCATAGCAAATAAAAATATAATGGACCAATGATAATTTCTTACAAATGTACATATTCTATAATAAATACAAGTCACTCTCGCTATAATGAGGCGATTCAAATGTGAAATCTCTTCACTATATCATGCCTATAAGCTGTTCTTCACTTTACTTATATAGAGATACACCATAACGAGAGTGGCTTACAGTTTTAAAGGTTTAATTCTGACGCTATATCGAAAAAAAGTAAAAGAAATGCGTCCTTGGAGCAATACTGAAACTTCTCATTTGTTAATGCTCTGTCAAATACATGGCCGTGATTGGCGATTGATATCAAAGTTACATGGAAGAACTCCAAAAGAGTGCCATAATAAGTAAATATTTGTAAATAATACTTCTTGATAATTCTTTTTTATAACTTATTTTTTTTCAAATTCTCAGGTACTTTGAACTTAATCCGGTTCTTAGACGTCAACCAACTAGAATCGTTCGTCGTCAGGAATAAAAATATTTACTTCGCGATTACAGTATTTCTGATTTACATATATCACTTTCTCGTTAATAGAATTAAACAATGATATTTGATCGAAATCAAATATTTAATTTTGCAAAATCTGACACGTTAAACCATAAAATATGGTTTTGTTTATTACATCCAGTACATTTCTCCGCAACTATTTCTAATTCACGTACATTATTTTTCTCTTTCATAGGATTATACAAATGTTATTTAATCGAAATCACATTAATGATACCAATTTGACAAATTCCTATTCGTTAAATTACATAATACGTTTATGATGATTTTTCGTATTTCCATTTTCTTTTTAAAACAACCTTTATTTATTCGAATTCAAAGCATCTTATTGGCAATATCTGGTTTATTAGACCACGCAATACGTTTATAGTGGTTTTTCATTTATTATAAACATTTATAACAATCGTGATTTATTTCAAATACATGTATTGGCAAACGTTGAACTGTTATCGTAAATATAGTAATGTCGCATTTTTTGTATACATATAAAATTCTCTCTTTTTTTTATTTAAATAATTTATCAGTTATAATTATTAATAAATAAAGTATTAGATTAAATTACTAAATATTTATTTATAAAAACTTCGATGGAACAAGGAGCAATGGACTGGAACAGGCAAAATTTTCCAATGGAATATGAAATTATCAACCCTGATTAAGATTGGCAAAATTTTCGTTTATTCACATCAAACGTTTTATATTACTATAATGCATTTATCAGTCACATTTAGTTAGCAGGATTCATTACAGATTTTTTATTTTGTTAATATTCATTCCGTTATTAATAAAATTCTATTTCATTCTCCTATTCATCATTACTGTCATAATCGAGATAAATCTACCTATTGATGCAAGTGATCTCTCACACATGGTAATAATCGGGGTTATATTGTTATATTTGATGCCTATTGGGAAATCTTCTTACTCAATCCATTGTACCATTCGAAATTTTATGTTTAAGGAAAAAGTTTATCATTTGTCAACTAGTAATAATTGAACACACAAATTAACGCATTAAATCTTAGTCATATCGTGACATATTTTCATTTACAGTACTATTTAGCGTATTTATTTCATTCATTTACTGCAAGCTACAAGATTTTTATAGAACTGATTCATGTGGATCTTTTCTCTTCGTTTTGATTGGTTAATAAATTGATCCAAAGATGTAAAACTGCTGATCTTAAAAGCGCAGTGAACATAATATGGTGCATCATTGATAACTTACTTTTTTGATTCACTTTGTTAAAGTACGCCATACAATGAAAAATTCTGTAACAAGAAATTTTTAATCTGAAATTAATGTCATTGCTATTGCAATGGATGGTCCTATAAAGAATGTTTGTTTTACTGAAATAGATGCTTCAAATTTTGTACATTAACAATTAATATGAAAGGGAACCTACTATATCACATCAGGGGCACATGTCATCCTTTGCAATACTAATTTAATTGGATGCTCAATTATATACCAAAAAGGAAAGTCATAAAATTAATTCATACACTACATTACGCGGCGCAATATTAACTCCGATGGTGAAATTTTATATATATGTGCGTATGATAATTTTGGTTAACTATAGTCTTTCGTACGTACGTACAAATAAGTAAATTTGAAATCACTCAGGTTTATTGCATAAAAATATAGTCGCACAGCATGATCACATACGTAAAAAGCCACTTAAACATAATTCCAACACTAAAACTACTTAAGCCGCATGCAGGAAAAACAATGAATTTACATATATGGATCGTTTTAGTGATAAAGTATATTAATAACTGTTATATCTATAATATGAATGATTTATCATTATTCTTTTTATCTAATTTTGAATCTTTTTTGATAAGTGACCCTATTTTATGTATAATTAATTGACTAATAATACACTTTACTTTGACATATTTACTTTAATAAGCGTAGTCGAAGAATTATTAATAACCCTAGCTGCTGCAACAAAATTGTCACGGCAGATTTTTGATTTTGATTAAGAGAATGTTCAAAAAATTAGGCCGGAGTTACTCGGAATTTTAATAATGAAATAATAACCGCCTATTAAGTGAAAAATTGTTCCTGACCCAATTGTATCATAATACGGGCTTTATTCAAAAAGTTCTATTTCTGTTATGAAAAAAATCCAAAAGTTAATTCCGGCCGAAAATTAGGGGAAAAATTTATAATGCGAGCCAAAAATTTAGCAGATCACGGCCATTAGCCAATCAAAATCGAGAATCTGCCGTGACAATTTGTTGCAGCAGCTATGGTTAATAGAATTATTCTTATTATAAGTATATATTTACGTATGATAATAAAGTTCTGTGCCAGTATGTACTATGCGTACACGTGAATTTTAATATTCCTGCACGGGCTGTGCAGTATGCATAAAAAAATCATATGAGCAGCATTGAATTCTTAATTGCCCTAGATGTTACTAATCCTTTTAACTACAAATATTTCATTTTTATTTTCAATGATTACATACAATGAACATATCGAACGATTTGGGTTGACCCTAGAATTAGTCGATTATGATTAAGAATTATTTGTTTGTTAAAATTTATTACAAAGTGAGTTCTTACAAAAACGTCTTTTAAAGTCATATTTGTTCATTGTTGAAGTTACAAGGGTAGTTGTCCTGAAAATTTGCTTCCGAATTCACCTTACCCATTATTTAATCGATCGTTCAATGACAACCCGATCCTTTATTACCTGAGAATACCTTTGCACTTTCAACAAATAAGACAGTGCTTTCACGTTTAGACGTTTAAAAAATAAATAAAAAATAAAAAAAAGAGTTTGTTAATGTTTCGCTTGTATTTTTCACGTCACTTAACAGTAAAAGTTCATGTAACAGTTTATCAGAAAAACCCCCTAAAAATCAAATTGGTGGATATCATCACAAAGTTTGTCAAAGCTTTAATAAATACTTAGTGAATACTTATTGGGCCTCAGGTATATTGGGATGTTATAAGTACTTATTTAAAGTACTTAAAAAATATTTAAAAATTAAATATATTATAAATATAAAATTTAATATAATTTAAAATTTAAAGTACTTTAATAATATTAAATTTAAGTACTTATTTAACAGTCACACGATTTGTCACGCAGATCACAGGGGTAAATTTTTTACTATGAAATTTGAGTGATCGACATCCATATGATCGATCCATTTTTCATAGTAAATTGCAACGGCAGGCCCT
>CAJVPY010004115.1:0-13043 GCA_910591965.1 Dentiscutata erythropus
AAAATTTAAATATTAAAAAAATTAGTAAAAATCTTCGCAGGCAAATTTGCCTGTGTTACAATTTAAGGGATAGTTTTCAATCCAGAGTCCAGATCAAAAGAAAAATATATTGTATTTGGAGATGAAAAAATTAAAGAAGAAAGGACAAATAACATAATAAGAGTTCTTGGAATATGGTTTAACTGTAGAATAAATGAAAATTTGATAAAAAAAAAAGCCAAAGTAATCATACAACAAACAGTAGAAGCACTAAGGTGGAAAAAACTTACAGTTAGCCAATTAGCATATATTAATAATATGTGTATTATACCTAAACTCTGTTACCTACTTCAATTATCAAGAGTATCTGGAGACTTAATAGACAGAATTCATCAACCAATGATTAGGCTAGCAAAAAGCAAACTTGACCTCCAAGTTACAGTACCGAACTATATAACTACACACAAGAATATAGGAAATTTCAGAATTATTAAATAAACAGATCACAAGTCTACATAATAGATTAAATGATGAAGGGATAATTAACAAAATTACTGAGCTGAGAATTTGGCAAGGACACCAAATAGCTGGTTTAACAGAGAGCTTTGATGGCCGAGAAGAATATATAGCGCTTGAAAAACTTTGGAAATACAATCAAGCAATGCTTACCTTAGTAAAGGAAGCAAAGAAGCAATTAGTAACTAAACCAACACAAGGTAGTTGGGGAACCAGAGATATAGGTAGAACAATATGTAGTATAATAGGAGGAAAAGCTTTTATACAGTGTGCAAAGATGCTAAAATCATTAGATCTAATATTTATCAAACAGCTCTTGGATATGCAGGGGAAGCAGATGATTACGTGGCATTATCTTAAATGAGTCAAAGAAAGATCTAGTAAAGGAAAAGTCCCAATCTGGTTTAAGTCAATTGAGAATCAGATGATCACTAACTTTGATACAAGAGAGATAAAGCAAGATCTGCAAACAAGTAGTACAAACAAGTTAGCGGTAATACCCCCAAAAAGTAAAGGTCTCAGAAGACAAACGTAAACTCGATTGAATACTAGTTAACAATAAAGAAAACAAGCCAGACATTCGAAGAGTAATTAGCAAGAGCAAAGAAAGATTTCATACAGAGAAGTGGTTAATTAGTAAAGAAGAGAAAGGTAAATCAGAATAGATAAAGAAGCGATTATGTCATACAATATCTAACAAACAGAGTGGATCAATAAGAAAAAAGTAATTACAGTATTGCAAGGGTTTAGAAAGCAAAATAATAGTTGGGTTCTTGATATGACACAAAGCTCACTTGAAGGAATTAGGAAAAACAATATTGATTTAGAGAGAACTAGTAGGAGGGAAACAGATAAAGGCTCATATAGTTTAGAACATGCAAGCCTGGCAGATATAGTTTATATAGATAGATTAGAGAGAGACTATATTAAAAAACAAGAGTTTAGTGAATATTGTGATGGGTTATTATTAAATCAACTAGATAGAAATATAGAAACAGACCAAAAAGCATTAACTTTCTATACAGATAGCTCATTATCCAAAGAAATGAGTAACGGAAGAGCATTATGTAAACAGGGTTTAGGTTGGCTACAAATTGACGAAAGTGAAAAAACTAAGTTACAGGAGGGGTGCTTAAGTATAAAACATTGGCCGTCATCGACAAGAGCTGAATTAGCAGCAATATAGATAGTTCTACTTATAGCCCCAATAAAAACCAAAATCAAGATACATACAGATAGTGCAGCTGCAATAGATGCAATCGAAAAAGGTGAAGGTTTGAGAACAAATAGAGAATGGTTGAAACAAAAAAATTATTTTTTGCTGCTTAAAATTATAGATGCCAAAAACACGAAAGAATTGAAGCTAGAATTAATTAAAGTTAAGGGTCATAGTAAGAACAAATAGAACGATAAGACAGATCATTTAGCAAAGAAAAGATTGCTAGCACCAAATTTACGAATACAAGAGGTAGTAGCAAGTTCAAGGCTTAGATACAGTATTTATTGGCAGAATAGCCTTATTGAAATCCCAACAAGAAATTTCATCAAAGAACTCGAAGACACAAGAAGTGCAGCAGAATGGAGAATGTTAAGTACTGTAAGTCTACTCGAACCAAGAGACAACACACAGAAATGAGATTGGAAAAGTCTATGGAGAAGAATTAAATCCCAAAGTGGAGTGCACTATACATCAATACAAAAAGGAAAAAAGCTCAACTTCCTAATCAAGTACCTGCATAATCAGCTTTCAGTACTGAGCAACCTCGTTAAAAGAAGGCCAGACCTATATGAGAGGAGTAGCTACAAGTTGTGTAAAGATAATATAGAAGAAACACAAAATCATTTAGCATGCTGCAAAGCATAGCAGACCCATTGGCATAAAATTGAACAAGCAGCAATTGAAATAGTACAAGCCCTTATAAGCGAACCTGAGAGAAGAGGGAAATTACAAACAAGTGAACTCCAGAAATATTTATTCGGTGAAACGTACAAAGAGCAAAAAGAACGAAGAGAAGGCTACACTCGGGGTTTATTTAAAAACACAGTTATAGAAGAGCTTATTGACCAAGGGTTAACAAAAAGAGAAGCAGATCTAGCTTTAGATGCAGCGATACATGTTTTGTGGAATGGATTTTACGAAATTATATAACGATCGAGATATGAAAAGATGATAAAGTGGGAACAAGGAAAAAGCATCTCTAAGTAGCAAAAATTAGAAAAAAGGACCAAAGGGCAGGATAAAAAGAAGATTAACAGGGAAAAAAGAAAAGAAAAGACAGAAACACAGAAAAATTCCTATCAGAAGAGTAGAAAACCGCCTAACTCTAAAGAAGCTACATTACAAAAAGTTAAAGATAGAAAAAAATTACAAATAGAAGGATAGATGCTTTGGTAAGGAAGACAATGTGGAATAGAATTAGAGTCGGTGGAAAGCCATTTTGGTGTGGCACTTAGGCTAATTTAACACAGCCTCTAGTTTTTAGAGTAATCTTCAAATTAGTGCGGCAGGTTGCACTTGGGCACTATTTAGATAGCCAGATGATGTCAGGCTTGCAAATTAGGAGTAAACAAGTATATAATATAGTAATATACTTAGAATCTTAATAAAGTACTGGCGAAACTGCCTAAGATTAAAAAAAAAAAAAGAAAAAAAAAAAAGTGACCCAATCATATGCAGGAACAATGATTTTCTGCATTTCATGGAATGCTGCAGAATTACAAAATTAGTAAATAAATACAAAATGCATCAAAAATAGCACAGAATTGTTTCAGAAAGTAAAAATATAGCATGAAAATATCACGAAATGTAAGGATTTATAGGTAAACAATCCTAAAAATATATTGTCCAAAAAGTCTTGATGTAGAAAATAAACGAACCTAAAAGACAAGCATGCTCAAGCTAAATTTTTGAATAATATTCAAAAAAATAAGTAATAATATTTGCAGAATATTTGAGATTTCTGTTATAACAAATGCAAAATTTATAAATTTTATTGTATGGATTGATACAGAATTTATAAATTTGGAGTACAAAATTATGCAGAAATTTATTTTATCACGACTATTTATTACTACAAAAAATCATCTTCTCTGATCACATGTTGTCAACAAATATTCTTGATTTGTATAAAAGCATAATGCTTGTCTATTATTATTCTGGAAGCCCATTTTTGTTTACTGATATCAATCAGATAATAATAGTTGAAAGTGGTTTTGGGCATCTTCAGATGGTAAACCTATTCACTATCTCTTACCTTAAGCAAGTATTTGGAGATATGGATAAAAATATGTTGTGTATCTCAAGTGTAGATGCAGATTTATTATATACTGCAACCCAAGGGAAAAAATATTTGATTGCTTTTGTTGATAAACTATTTGCTCTTACTGCTTCTTTCAACTTAAAGATATTCTTAATATGATGTCCAAAGTTAAAAATGCAAGCTCATGTGGCACTTTGTGGCAAATGCACTTACCTGAGGAATTTATGCAAATATTCAATGGCCAGATTGATATTAGGAAGATACCTATATTTGCTAAACTTGCCAAGAATGAAGACTTGCCACCCTTTTGCATAGGATCTCCAAGGATTGCCAAATCATCTAGAGATAATGTAGCAAATGCAACTACAGGATACACACTGAATAAGTTCTTTAATGAACCATCTGAGCTACGCCCGGCATTTTATTTTCCAGATGATCATTGTGGTCCTGATATTATTTTTTTTGTTGAATTTGAGAATAATGTCATAGTCCTGTTTTTGTTCAGGTTAAATTGCGCTATTCAGTTCATACAATCGCAGGAGCACTCAGACTATTGATCCAAAATTGTTTTATAAGGATAAGAATGGAAAATTTTTTCAAGAATCAACCAGACCTATTATCAATAAGATAATAAACCGGTGTAACAAATTTGGTTCTATTGGCATATTAGTTGCCTATACAGCTGATATATGCCAAGAATCCTTTGTTACAAATAATCATTTGCATAATTTAAGAAATCGATTAAGTCAGCAACAACTCATTGGAATCATCGATCACGAAAATGCTTTTCAAGAAGATCATTTACGATTTTTAGATACACTGAAAAATACTATAAAAAGAAAAAAATAGGTGAAAAGGATGAAAAAAAGTTGACAAAAAAGGACGAAAATTAATTATTACTCCACAGAAATTGTTCACGTTATTTAGTTCTTATATCTGCTTTGTTTAATGCTATTAAAAATAAAAAAGTCTATGTTACAAACAAAAACTTTATTATAAAACAGTAAATGTTATTAAATGAGATCATACAAATAAAAAATTGCTCAAAAAAGAGTAGCAGACGTTTAAAGGGAGGAATTTCTCGAGTCCTAACCCATATAATGAGAGTTCCTTCCCGCTACTCCGTATTATCAGCTAAGCTATCATTATTTTTGCTATCGTATTTTTTAAAAAGTTATATCAATTTAAAATTTTACTATAAAAAATATATGGCTTTTGGTATCCCTTCGGCTTTGCAAACTATCTCCAACTCATTACAACTACGTATTTTCATTCTGGGTAACTGAGATAAATGTCGGCCTTGTTGTCCATATTAATTTTTCGAAAATTAGGTTTTTTCCAATAATATTTATGTATTGCAACATTCGTATGCATGTTCTATTTTTGGAGCCGGCTCAAGCTGTGATCGATATCGATATGGAAACTATCGAAGTTTTAGAAGATTTGAATACAATGTAGAAATGTAACACATCGAATTTTGCGTCAAATCATTTTAAAATATATGGCGATGCAAAACAATAGTGGCAAGAATCTTGCCACTATCCTATAAAAATTTTTATTTGAATATTTACATTATATCTCCTTATTTATTGTAAACACTCCGTGAATCTGCAACATGATCAGGGAGGCCGAATAATTTCCATTTATTATATAACATGGATTAACCTTTTTATAAGGCTATGATTTTGCGAGCTAAAAAGCTTGCCTCATCAGCTTACCAACTACCCTAAAGTGATACTATGACGTTTTAAAACATCCCAATTGTGAAAATAACGAATGGAAGAATTATATATATATATATATATATATTAAATAATATCGTACTGTTCACTATTATTTAATAGGGACAATTATGCACTAGTGAATTCAATTAATGAGGATTTGCAAATTATTGGATACAGTACGTTCTCAAAATGTACTGTACATATAAATAATCAACCAATGATCAATGATAAAAATGATAAAAATATTACAAACATTGCTGATCTTGTCAATGAATGTAACCAATTTTGGTATATAGAATTTAAGGGTGTTTGCCAAGACTTTAGATGCCATCGTTTTTTGTTCGATTTCAACATTTTGAATAATGGAACAACTCACGAAATCTAAATTATCAGCTAATGGTGGTATCAAAACAGATATTAAAACAGCAATATCATCATCACCA
The DNA here is from genome assembly GCA_910591965.1 of Dentiscutata erythropus. Classification (NCBI taxonomy): domain Eukaryota; kingdom Fungi; phylum Glomeromycota; class Glomeromycetes; order Diversisporales; family Gigasporaceae; genus Dentiscutata; species Dentiscutata erythropus. The sequence goes on from CAJVPY010004115.1 coordinate 5,923, forward strand.
CATAATGATAAAGTAACGACGGTTATCTGTTCGCCTAAACTTAAATACATTGCCACATCAAGTTCGATCAAGGAAAAGCGTGATTTTATTATTGCGATATGGCCAGTTATTGATGATAAAAGTATATTACAGCCAGAATCGAGCGCCACTTTTCGACAATTTATTCATGATGAGGGTGCCGTAAATCACAAATTACGTTCTGTCTCAGATAATCATTTAGTTGTCGTAGAATATACTAGTCATAATGAACCAAGTATACGTGTTTTCGGTAAGTAAACGCCCTAAAATTCATGATATCTCATAAGTACATGATGTTTGAAGCAAGTTATTAATAAATAAATCTATTAAAATTCATATTTTATTTTGCAGTCATTTTTGATCTTGTTCGAGGTTGCCATATAAAGGTTCCAGGAATTCCTATGCAATCTCATTATCATTTATTTGAATGCGCTTTTCTTGATAATGGAGATTTGGTAGTCATTAATGATACAGACGTCTTCGTATATACTGTTAACTTTTTTAAAGGTCAAAGCATATTAAAATGCAAAGCAGCTTATGGTTTTACCCATCGTTATACTAAATGCTTAATCGCTAAATTCGGAAAACTAATACCTGCTTGTTATAAATATGAATATAAGGAAGATGATATTAGAACTCAATGGGATCTCGAAACTGGATCATTTTCCGCTCAGATTCCTATGGATTTTAGAAGTGTAGAAGATTCAGAAGGTCATGACGGTTTTGTACGAAATAGTGATAAAACTTTACTTGCATCATATACTTGTGTAGGAAAACCTCTAAAGCGAGTTCTTAATGTTTACTCTGCTGAAACGGGTGTAAAACTTTTTTCACGTAAGACGATTAATTTTCGTATCATTATTCATTTATCAATTATTATTATCTAAATAATTTGGTTATTTATAATTAGATACTCTTAAAGAAAATCAATATGGCATTGATTTCGTGTGTAGTGGTGCACGTTTATTGGTTCCATCATTTACTAAATATACAAGAATCGATGACCCACCGGTTATTGACCTTTTGACTTTTATAGATCCATTATCGCATAATAGTCCTGTACACCCCGTACATATTTCTTTGAAGGAATCCGCTGATGGAATTAACGTACCATTAGGTTTCACTCCTAGATTTATAAATCAAAATAAGGCTATTGGAATAGTAGATGGTCTTGTACATGTTCGTGATATTTTTCAAGAAAATCATTCTCGAAAAGATGTCCAGGATTGTAATAATATCTACTTGCAAAATTTTATGAAAGAAATAGCTGATAATCTTAAATATTACTTGGGATCTAGTAGTAGTTCATCACCCTCTTCAAGTTATAACAAAGTTTATTCTGGTAATAATATTACTTGGTCAATTTTTGATACTCAAGATGGTGAAGAGCTCGCTGCATTCAGTCTTAATAAGATCACTTATTATTGGGAGCCTATCGACACAAGACGCGGTTTTTATTTCAATAGAATTGATGATAGATTAGCTGGTGGGATCCAAGACTGCAGAATACTATCTAATGAAGATTTTATGGTCGTTAATAGAAGTTTTATATTGATCTTTACTCTTGACTGCGAACATAAAATCCAAATAAGTTATTGGTGGGATAGACATAGTTTAACTGCTGGTGAAGTAAAACTAGATAACTTAATTTCGGTTCGATATTTTGAAGATATTTTGAAATATTACGAAGTTGAAATGGAAAACTCCAAAACAAACGAGATATCACATCCTCTTCATGAACTGATCGAAAATAATATCACAGATTTGTTATTTTTTACGTTACATGCTCCAAAAATTTTAAAAGCTGCAATCAAATATCATAGGGGTGATGTCGTTGAACTTGTTTGTGATCAATGCATGGAATTTTTCCAGGCTAATCAAAAAAATCTTGCCATTCTTTCAATAATATCAAGTATTCTATTTAAACTTGACAAGTATTATCCTGGAAGCGCTAGCAAATTTCTAGCTCAAACTACTTTAGTAATGAAGCCTATGGATCATGTGCATATTCATTCCACATTTTATCCTCATCTTTATACATATACTTTGGAACATCATATGTTTAGACTCGACAGATTTTCTAAATTTTATTTGAACCTATATAGATCATCTAGTAAATTCATGCTAGATTTACAGAATTCTGACTTATGGATTAGTAGTCTTGAATTTCTTGGTTATAATAGAAAATTTAAAAGACCCGCACTTGATTTATTTATACCTTTGTCAAAATTTTCTTCTTATCCTGTCGAATATAATTTTTGGAAAGAACTCTTGGGTAGACCACAAGCAAATGGATTTGTAAAAATGCAAACAGCGGAATTATATTCTGATTGGAATGGGGAGGCTCTACTTAATTTTAAATGGAATACTTTTGGGAAATATTATTACTTCTTTAATTGGTTCGTTTATACAATATTTCTTGGAACATTTGCATTCGCAGCTACGGATCCAAAAGATTTCATCTCACAAAGTAATCAAAGAATTCTCTTATGGCTTTGCATTATCTTGGGATTTTTTCATTTGTCGTTTGAAATACGACAATTTATTTTTAATTGGAAAGATTATATATTGAGCGCTTGGAATTTTTTCGGTATGTTATATATGTATTAACGAAGATTAATAAAAATACCCTGGGCCATACGCGTACGGAAGCGATCAGTGTTGGCAACATGTGGAAATGGACAATATGGATAATTGGACAAGGGTATTTATGGACTATGTCCAACTCATACAGAGAGATCCCTAAAATTCCGGGTCGGAATATATCATAATCTTGGTCGGCTGGGCCGGAATTGATCGATTTTGCCCAAGATCACTAAAAATTTTTTACTAATGAAGTCATAATCGCTCATTGAGTAAAAAAAATGCCCAGCTGATGATTTTGCTATAGACTCTGCTAACTACTATTGCTAAATGCCAACGTATTCCGACCCGGAAATTTGTGATCCTCCTGAATTTCTTATTGAAATCAGCCTAATGTTCCGAAATATTCCGAATGGAAAGTAAAACACGCGAAATTCCGAATTTCTCCGCAAAGAGCTATGAGGAATGTTACGCGAATATGGACGTGGTCATTATTTGGATCAGTCCAAGTCCAAATAAAATTTTTATTGGGCATAGGCCAAATGCCAACACGGAAACGACGTTTCCGCTTATACTCAATGGCCCAGGATACTATTATTACAAATTCATTAGGCTGACACCTGTTTATGAAATTAACATTTGCTTCATGTTATAGACTTAGGCGCATATATTCTTCCGGTTGCCACTTCCATATACTGGATAAATTATGGCCCTCCACCGCTATGGGCACCAGCGATGTCCAATTTATTTCTTGATCTAAAATTCTTATTTTTCTTACGACCTTTTGAATCTTTTGGTGTCTACTTTGCCATGATAACCGGTGTTGCACGAAAAGTATTCTCATTCTTAATAATTTTGGGTTTGATATTATTAGGATATACCCATGCTTTATTTACATTATTACAACCGATTGAAGAATTTGATGAATCTACACCATTATTTAATGATGATAAAAATAATCCATGGAATCTTGTTCCATCATTTAATCGTATTAGTTCTCAAGGAAATATTATTCAAAAATCTGCGTTTATCGAACCACCCAATAAGAATACAAACATGTATACCAATTTTGGTACTGCGTTGATCGCAGTATATCAATTAATGACAGGTATTTATATGCCATTTATTCGCTTTAATTTTATAAAAAGTATATTGATAAATAACAGCGTATACCGTAATATATAAACAGGGGATACTGGATCTCTTTCAAGCTGGGAATATAGTGATAATTTCCCTTTAGTTTTCTTGATGATCACATTCTCTTTCTTTACGGTTATCTATTTACTTAATTTATTCATTGGGTTACTTAATAATGCGATTCAAGAAAATGACAATAAGGCATCGTTCTTGATGCAAAAAGCAGAGGTGCTTAACCATAATTATTTTAGTATTATCGTTTTCTTATTTTATGATCTTAGTAATATTCACTGTTTTTTTATATTGTAAAGATCTTGGCAGAAATTGAACTGTTTTGTCTATTTCCTCAACAACGTAGATGGAGGCATTGGTTCCCAGATTATATGTGAGTACAATTATTATCTCTTGTCTATGTTTTTAAGGTATGATATTAATAATACACGTTTCTTTTGTCGCAATAGTTATTATAAGGCACATGTGGATGAAATTCGAAGTAAAATAAGAGAAATAAATGGACATGATTGGCATGGTGTAGAAAAACCTGTTTTACACCCAGAGCTTTTAAAAATTATTGGTATGGATAAAAGTAGATTCAGGGAATGTTAAAGCATAAATAAATTCAACAAGACAGTATATATATATAAAGCACAAAATATTTCACATCATCATTAGCTTAAATTTTTAATCAAATTACATGTAGACTTATGTAGGTTCTGTCAATATTTGATCTAACTGATCTGCTACATTTAGTAAAAATAAAAAATAAAAACAAAATAAAATTGTAAGTATTAGGAAGAAAATAAAAACATTAATTATAAGTATTAGAATAGCTAAATTAATAATACTGTACCATATTGTTAATAAAGATTTTCCTTTTTAAAGTTTTTTTTTTACTACTAACCAAGATTTGATTGACTAAAAATAATGTAAAGTTAAATAAAAATGACATGATAGTAATCAAATGAAAAGGTTTTATTAACATTAACGCGAATAGATCTCCTAAAATTATCGCGATCATTTAAGTAAATCGAATACTTCAAATGCATCATATCTTAGATGCCAAACTTGTGTTGGATTGACTTTTATTATATTTGAGTCAATATACATGACTAACGAATGAAACGAAGGGGAAAAAACAAAACAATTATGCCACTAAATAATCCTTATCTCACCTATAACTCTTGGCAAAATTAAACAATAATGTGTTGAAATAAATGATAATTTGTAATATATATACATGCATGATAATCTAAACAAAAAAAAAAGTGTGAAACTTGAAATTCGAACAAGCTAAAAAAAAAAATTAAAGGACAAATTCGTTATAGAAAATATGTCTATAATGCACCAATTTAATATTTTAATATTCTATTAGTATTTCATTGAACTAATATTAAAAATGAAATTAATAAATGCAAATAAACCTATACTATTATTCTATTATGATTTACTGAATTCTTCACTTAAATTTGGAAATTCCAATAATCTACTCGTATATATAGACAGTGGATGTACCGTCGGTGATGGCAGTGATCCATTACCCTTTTTTCTATGCTCTTCAGCCGTCGAGAACTCTTTCCTAATCGTCGATTCATTATTATTGTCGTTCATTAATTGATCTAACCAGTCTTCCAAAATATCTGCAACCACAGTTGAATCCGGACGTCTATCCGGACTCGAATCCCAACATCGTTTCATTAATTTAACATATGATGGTGGAGTTCCTTTTACAGCTTTAGGTCTCAAATTATTACAAATATCCAAGGCTAATGTTTGGTCATGTGGTCTTTCCTCAAAAGGGCGTTTTCCAGTAGAAATGCTCCACATTATCATTCCAAAGCAGTATATATCCGACGCTGTCGAATAATCAGATCCTAATAGTATTTCAGGTGGAACATATGGTAAAACACCATATATACCACTATTATCATAAGATTTATTCGGTGGAAAATATTGACCTATATCTGAAATACGAGTAAATCCTGGATGCTTTGCATCCAAAAATATATTACCCGGATGAAAATTTCTATGAATTATATTTTTGTTGTGTAACGAAGAAAGTGCTATTATAAGATCGTAAAGTATCTCTAATTTTTTTTTCCATGATATATGTTGTGAAGGTTTAACTACATGTTTGTAAAAACTTTTAGCGTAATCCATTACGAGTAAATAGTTTTTAGTGATTGGATCTTGAGAGACACCGTAACAGAATATTACATGACCATCTGCATTACAGATATGGTGTAATGCTAACTATATTAAGAGATATTAAAAAAATTTTTAAATTAATTAAAAAACGATAAATTTAAAAATTTTATGTTATTTAAAAATTACCTCGTTCAAAAAATCCAATGTAATATCTTGTGAATTAACCAAACTTTTCAATACCACTTTTCTTGGACCAATTCTTACCCTCTCCATCTTTTGTTCATTCCACGCCCACCTTGGCCCTTCTTTCCAATAAGCTGTGTACACATTTCCATATCCACCACTAGCCAAATACTTGACATCCACAAAACTTTCATAAGGTATCCATTCCAAATAATCTTGAGCAGTATAAGCATTTTTCTGTGATTGCCTTATAAAATCATCAATATCAATGTTACCGCTAGTCCAATGCGGAAATTCAGATTCGAAACGGTTGGCTTCGCAGGATTGACACCAGCTGTAACCAGTTCTCGGATTTCCGCATTCGGAACATAGCCAGTAAGTTCGACGACAGAAATCATAGTCAAGACTCATGGAAGAATTTATGGATCGCCTAAGAGTGGGCGATGTTATTGAGGGCGTTGTATGGACGGAATCAGAAGATGGTTTTTTGAGAATAGCTCCCATTTTATTTTTGTTATAAGTAATTTTAAAAGTTGTAAAGATACCGAATAATTAACCCTTATTATTATTTATTATATATGCGTTATAGACGAAATATTAGCATTAAACTAAACACTACTAATCGATCTATTGATATCATCAATATTATTAATAACCATCTCTTTTAGAAAGAAAAAAAGACGTGAGGAAAAAATTTGTTAGTTTTTGGAAAATTATTTATTATTGTTAGACACAAAAAATGTTTTTGTGATACAAGCATTTTACCAATGGAAGATTTTTTAATATGCACACCTACCACTTATTGACACGATCGACTTTACTATTATTTAATGTAGAAAAGTTCGGGGCATAGCGTCCTCGGCCATGTCTTCGCATGCATATTAGACCATGCATATTAGTTCACGAATATTAAGACCATTTTATTAATCACGTGAAGGAAAATCGACCCTACTTCTTTGACATCTTCGCTATCTACAAAAATGTGGACACACCGAATCATAGTTAATTTTCTATATACGGCGAATGAGCTGCATGAGCGGCAGCCGATCGGAATG
>CAJVPY010004116.1:0-13043 GCA_910591965.1 Dentiscutata erythropus
TATAGTAAATTTATATAGTAATCTGAGTCACATTTTACTATATCACTCACTGGCTTACTCGTGGACTCCCAATTAATATAGTTCCAAGTCCAATCTTGTATTATTAAAAGTAGATTAAATAAAATCTTATCTGTAATTACCTTAAAATTACAAAAGAAAATAAACCAAGTTAGTAATAACTTGAAATATAGTTTACTACTTGGTTGCAAAGTTTTAAAATTCATTTTAATCATTTTCTTTTTTGAATTGTTATAAGTTCTACTCTAAAATTTTTTTTTAATTACTATATTTTAATAAAATAAATAAAGAAAAACAACTTGAATTTGAGAAATATAATGAAAAACCTTCCCATATAATAATATAAATTACATTACAGATAATTCTTTTAGCCAAGTTTTAGAATCATTTGTTAGTAATGTTTTCTGGGTTAGTAATTCAAGAAAGTGTAAATCAATAGTTTGAATACACTTTAATAGAGAAACTGTTGAAAATTTTGGATAACCAGTTTGTCTTATATGTAAAAAAGTATATAGAAATTTTATTAGAGTTTTTATATTAAGAAAACACTTTGATAAATACTAAATAGAAATGTTTAAAAAAAAGCAAACTACATTTTATATTTTTTAAACTGACTTTTATAATGAACTAGAGCAATAAAAACAAAATAAAGGATTAATTTTTTGGTTAATTGTAAACCAACAATTTACTAACAACTCTTTACAATAGTCAATAAGAGAGCTGACAAAAATCAGGTAATTTTTTAGGAGAGGAGGGGGTAAAAAAAGTTGAAATTATATATAAAGAACCTAACTATTTGTATATTAAAGGAGGAGGAGGGGGGTAGGCCTCTAATAAAAAATAAATGACATAGCCCTAATCAGTACTTTTATAAGTTTGTAGATATTTTAGATCCTTATTATACTGTTTTTACTAAACAAGCCGCAAAGAATATAATACTGTAAAAGAGCTGACAATTATCAGGTGATTTTTTAGGAGGGGGTCAAAAAAATTAGAATTTTATATATGAGACCTGATAATTTATATATTAAAAACTAGAGAGGGTAAGCCTCTAATAAAAAAAAATCAGATGATAAATGATATTGCCCTAATTGATATATTTAATTAATAATATGAAAAAATTAAAGACTATATTAAACATATTTTAGATAAAATCTCTTTCACTACAGATATATAAAAATCATTAGAGAGCTAATAATTATCAGGTGATTTTTTAGGGGGGGTCAAAAAAATTGAAATTTTATATATGAGACCTGATAATTTATATATTAAAAACTAGAGGGGAGATAAGCCTCTGATAAAAAAAAATCAGGTGATAAATAACACTGCTCTTAAACAACAAAGCTTTTTTGAACCTTATTAGATTTTCTTATTATTGATGTATGGCACATGTTTTGAATCTTGTAGCAAAACAAAGTTTAACTATAGTTGGTTTAGCTATGAATAAAGTACAACAATTAATAACAAAAATCAAAACATCAGTCTGTCTTTGTAATAAATTATGTGTATTATATAATTTTAAAAAAATTAAATACCTAAAAGTAAAGCTAGATATAGAAGTAAGATGGAACAGTATATTTAATATTTAAAAATATAAAATTATCCCTAAATTTTCTTAGCATTGATAATAACTCAATTGCTAAATTATATTCTAATTATGATAATTAATAAAAATTACAAGTAAGTGCAATTATTTTTATTATTTTTATTTTTTTTTAAACAGTCATGCTTTTATTCTGTGAACCTCATGTAACTATTATAAGTGAATACAACAATTTTTTACGAATATGGTTTTATTTAATAAAAACTACCCAAGCATAAGCCCAAGTCGATCTGTCATAACAACTGTTTGCTTCTCTCAGGATCCAAAACTTTCAATAGATTTGGTACCATAAAGATACTCCCTTGATACTTCGCTAGCTGTTGTATAGCCAATTCATGACTGCTAAACTTTTCTTTCTAATTCTTCCTTCTTCTCAAGAGGCACGAGACAAAAGGGAAAAAATTTTCAAAACAGGTTATACAAAAATGAAAGAAAAAGAAAAACAGAAAAGAAAGAAAAAACAGACACAAATTGCAAAAAAGAAAAAACATAAAGAAATATAATAATCTATGAAGCACTATTATAACCTGTGCCAGGCAAGTATAAAAATTATATAACAAATGCAACATTTGTATATCTCTACTGTAAGGCTTCACCTTAACGTTAAATTTACTTTCCAACCTTCCTACCGACTCCGGATAGCTCCATTATCTGTCTTAATTCATATCTCAAGCCAGGTGCTGCCGTTATCCGAAGACCTTTGTCTCAAACCACCTGCTACTATAATTAGAGTTCCCAGGCTGAGTCCCTTGAAGTAGCGCCATATTCGTATATAAACAAACACGTGGTTGCATTCTGCTAATCTGTCCGAATTTGGGAAATAAACAATGTCGATCTTTTGGAGGGAGTAAGCCAAATCCCCACTTTTTGTAGAAATTTTTGAAAGACCAACGGGAGGGCGAGTAGAAGTAGAGAAGAAACTACTTGACCAAGTAAAAGAGTGTGGCTTGAAGAAAAGCAGAGCCTTGTTGTTTCTCCTGTGTTTTTCCTCTAGAAGTAACAGCCTAAGTAACTTCGTCGATGGGCTGACCATTTGTCTTTCCACCAAAATTTTGTATCCAAGGGCGCACACCTCCAGCCAGTTATTTTGTATACTAATGCTTTTGGCTTGCATGTTGAATGCACAACTTATAGAGGAGTCCTGGAAGAGTAAAACCGTTGACCTCTAGACAAACTACTACGTTAGGCCACGACTCTCCAACAAAAATTTTGTTTTTATTCAGTAGGAATTTTGGTCCAAATGATCGTCAGGAAGAGTTGTCCTAATTATTTTTATTATAATATTAAGTTTGAATTATAAAACTAATAATAATATATAAAAATATTAAATATAAGATCTTATAACCTTATTAGAACTATTAAAGAAAGTTACAAGATATCTATCAGCTACATCTTATCCAACTTATAGTGATATTCAGTTTGTTTTATAAGTCTTTAATGATATTTGTATATATATTGTAACTAAAATATTTGGTTATAAGATAAGTTAGATCTTTGTTAAAAGAATATTCAAAACAAAAAGACATTTTATTAGATAATTAAGACATGATAGTGGATCATGTTCCTACAAAAAAGTGTTTTTATATCCTTTTATAATTTTAATATCTGCACTATTCTAAAACTATTTACTGACCCAAGTTACAAACTGATTTTATGCATAATGATTTATGTATAATGATTGTATGCATAATGAATTATACATAACAAATTTATGCATAATAAAAATAATAAATAAATAAATATAAAGAAAAATCTATACTAAGAAAAAATAGCTTAGTAGTAGCTATGACGCAAAGGGTTCAACTGTGTTATATGTCACATGACTATATGACTACTACAAAATGTTGAACCCAAAAATATTACTATATTACACTTCTCCCTTCTTCAAAATATGAGGTCCTCTAAGCATAATTAACTAGTAATTATAAAATTTTAAACTAAATTTCTATATATATATAAAAACTAATTCTATTTAGGGGTTTTAGGTTTCTTGGTGTACCTATAACCAGAACTCTATAAATTAAAATTCTATAAAAACTAACAGGAGTTTTATATCTAGAATAACCCATAACCAAAAACTTAGAAATTTTATATTTGAAACAACCTCACAACCAAAAACTTAGAGATTTTATATTTGAAATAACCCTACAATCAAAAACTTATAACCAAATCTTCAACCTTGGCTAGCCTATAGCCAAAAATTCTAGCCTCTATTCATGGCTATCTGTATCATAGTATTCTCTATTCTTAGCTATCTGCATCATAGCATCCTTTATCCTTGGCTATCTGCACTATAGCATCCTTTATCTTTGGCTATCTGTACCATAGCCAAAATTTCATTATTGGCTAACCAATAGCCAAACCAGGCTCTATCATTATGCTTTACAAATATATACTTAAAACAAAAAATAATTTGTCTAATTTAAAAAAAACATAATATTTATAATATCTAAAAATTTAACATCTAAACAAATATCATAAAAAAATTTTTTTTTAATTTCACATCTGGGGTATAATATTGTTTTTCCTTTTACTATATGTACTACTTTATTTTCTTTATTTATTTACTTATTATTTTGAGGTCTTTCAGATTCTTTCAAAATTGGGTTGTCCTTTGAATTCATTTTATAAGCTACTAAAGACAATTTCTTTTATCTTGACTTTGATGTCACCCACATAATCATTAATTATTGATTGGTGATCTACTAACTTTTAAATTCTTTTTTCTATTCTCTTCTTAGCTTCATGTTTAACTTACACCTTGGTCTTTGAGTTTCATTCATATAGCTTCAGTTTTTTGGTTTGATGTCACTTTATTTTCTCATTTTTAGTCTTTTGGTTTTCTTTTATATTTAATTCTATATTCTTTTGGTGTTTATTCTTGGCTTTACACAGACACTTCTATGATGAATAGTTTTCAAGCAAGATCTTTTACCGATCTTGACAAGATGCTAGTGGTAAGATTTTTACTAACTTTTACTTTCTGGCAGTCTTTGTTGAGTAAAGTCTTATATGCTTTTAGTTTTTGTTTTTTTTTTTATTTTAAAAATATATATTCTTTATACTTATGTTAGTTTTCTATTTTTATTTCTAGATCTACCTCTTCCAGTTTCAGATTTAGATTTTCTAGCTCTTATTTCTTCAGTTTTTTCATTAACGACTTCTTTTTTTGAGATTCAGAATCTTCTTTTCCAGTATAAAAAGAATTTGTATATAAGTTTTCTTGGACTTTTTTCCTTGCCGGCAAAGATTTCCTTAAACCCTGGCATTTATAATAAGCCAGTTAAGTAGCACTTCTTCATTGGGGTACCTTTTCTTTTTTTTTTTTTTTTATCCCTGTATTCATTTGCTAATTTATTTATTTATTTATTTTTTACGAATTACTTTTCTGAAGCTTTGTGATACAAGAATTTTTTCCTTATAAGGCAAAACTAAGATTTTTTAGTCTAGTACTATAGATAGGCCCTTCTAGTAATGTCTTGGCTAAAGTTTTTTATTAGAGATCTTTTGGAACTTGACTATGCTAAAGCTTTTCTTGCGATCTTTAGTTTTGTGTTTAATCTTTATTTGTTTAAATTACCTTAGCTAAACTAATATTGCTTTTTTTTTTTTAATTCAGGATTCAGAGTTTACTGGGGCTCTTTTTGCAACAATGAAAAGTTTTTTTTAGCCATTGCTTTGACACATATAGGATCAGGTATAATTTTATTTTGGGCTAATATTCGATAATTTAAGTGAAATAATCTTGGAACTGGATATAAGAGATTGCATAGAGTTGAATAAAAATTTTTTCAAAAGAAGTATAAATCATTTAATTATATCTTCTGTTATATATTTATTTTTAACTTACTTTTATTTGTCATTTATTATTCCCTATAACGTTGTGAATAATGGGAGAAGCAGAATATTTGAGGCCATGTTAGGATAAATATAGAGTATGAAATCTTTTAGGAATAGTGTATTCTTTTATATAATATATGTTTTATATATATATATTTTTATATTAGTTCTTTAAAGAATTGCTTAAGGCTAACAATATTTTTCTTTCTTTTGTATAGTCTAGGGACTAGTAGACTCTTTTAAACTTTTGGAGCTTAAGTCTACCCGGTTTGAATTGCAAGATATAGAGTAGTCAGAATTTATAAATAAGGTCTCTTGAACCTTATAGTTCCCTTGCTTTTGGAGACAAGAAATTCAGGTTGAATTGATGGTATGCGGAGTTGATTATAGAGTACAGAGAGTGATGTATCCTTTTTACATACTATACTGTTTTTTTTTGTTAATTTTATTCTACTAATATTTACTAGATAAAAAAATATGAGATGCAAGAATATTAGATAAAGCATAATGTATGAATCGGAATATTGGCATGAAAAAATAATTCAAACATTAATTGGGTTATTAGAAGAACAGATATAATGTTTTTTGAGTTGAATTTCTTCAATTAAGTGATCTAAGGTTCTGTCATTGTTGTCAAATATAACCAAAATATTTGGTTATAGGATGGGTTAGGTCTTTATAGAAAAATATTTAAGACAAAGAGGCACTTTATTAAATATTTAAAACATGATAGTAGATCATGTATCTACAAAAAGGTGTTTTTACATCCTTTTATAATTCTAATTTCTGCACTATCCTAAAACTATTTACTGATCCAAGTTATGCAAAATGATTTTATGCATAATCGATTTATGCATAATAATCATATGCATAATAAATTATATATAACAAATTTATACATAATAAAAATAATAAATAAATAAATATAAAGAAAAATTTATACTAAGAAAAAATAGCTTAGTAGTAGCTGTAATATGAAGGGTTCAACTATGTTATATATCATATAACCATATAACTACCACAGAACATTAAATCCAAAAATATTACTATATTACAATATATCAAAAAAAAAGTTTTTTCAAAGTAATATAATTACCTTTATAGATAAAAAATTAATTAAGTACTAAAAAATAATAGATAGCTTTTTGGTAGTGTTAGCAGTTCTTAATCTATATATTAGACTTAAAATTTTTGGTAATATTACAGACCAAAAAAATACTACAAATTTAACTTATCAAGTTTTTAATTATTACAAGTTTCAATTTCAACTATCTGTACTATGTAATAATATAAATAATAAATCCAAACCAAGCACCACTTGATAATTCTTTTGGCAACTAGGTTTACAAAACATTTAACTGCTTCATATTAACTATGAAGATCCTCTTCATTTCTATAAGAATCAATGCCACCTAACTAAAACTAAATGTAAACAATGTAAACAAATTAATAGTTACAAAAATAAAAATTATTTTTGATATTATTACAGTAAACAATAATACCTAAAAACTGCTTAGCCAGCTAAGCCAGCCAATATAATATGATCAGTAGCTAGATTTAAAAAAGTCAGATAAATTCTAAAAAAGAAAATATCAGCTAATGGCTAACAAATATCATAATTCTAAAAATTTTTAGTAAACTTTCTATGTTTATTTATTTTAGTTAGCTGGCTTAGCTAGCTGACTAAAACCTTATAGCTTAAATCACTAAGTTTTGTCTGACAATTGGGAAGGAGTCAATAGAAAAGGGACAAATCATTTTTAGTAAAATTTTTTTAATTTTTAAATTAAAATATCTCAACAACTAATTACTCAAATTTGCTAAAAATTTTTTTATTTTAATCTTAAAATTATATAGAACTAAAATAAAATAAATTTAATAAGATAATTGTCAAGATATTTAAGCCTAAAGTCAAAAAAACTTTTACTTAAAAAAATTTGTCCCTTTTCTATTGACTCACCTCCAATTATTCATTGATATTTATTTTACCAAAGCTTTTTACAGACAAAGTAATTTTGGTTATCAGTGACTAATTGTGGTGTCTATGAAGTGATTGTTAGTGAATAAATTCTTTTATTTGTACTCAGATTTAATGGGTAATCTGTGTATCTGACTCACTATTACATATAAGTGCTGGACACATAGTACTATGTTTTAATTACTATATCTGGTATTTGCAGAATCAAATTATTTACCTCTATAATATAACGCAGTGTAGCTAATAAATTTATTTCTATAAATAGCTCAAGTAGTATATTTTTATCACTTTGCTATTTGGTAAAAATTTTAGAGTTTTTTGGTGATAGTTGTTTTTTAAGTTCTCTTCTAGCATTCGTTCATTATATTTATATAATATTATGGTGTATTTTCTATAATTTTTGGTTGTAAGTTTTTATTACATTGATATTTGAAGGTTTGGTCCAATTTCTTGATTATAAAAAATTAACTTTCTATATAAGATTTCTTACATAATTATACTGAATGAATAAATATCTAATGATATTCTTCTTTTCAAAACTTCTAGTGCTATATATGGTAAAATTCTATAAACTCCACCAGACCTTGTTTTTAAAGCTATATCAAATGATGCAGAAAGTTCTAAATTTGCAATATATATTACTACTATATAAATCTTGATGAATAATTTTTTGTGAGTAAATTATTTGGAGATCATATGTAATTCCTATTTTATTTTTAACATATGATGAAGGTTTTTATGCAATGAATCTAAATTAGCAAGTTTTAAAACAAGGATATAATTTCTGTTGATTAACCTGGGCTATTATGATTACGATAGATATTCTTTTTGCTCAGAAAATAGTGAGCCATATGGTTCATCATAAATTACTAGTAATGTAGTTGGATACTATCTAAATTTTAGAAATAAGATAGTATTTTATACATAGAATTAACTTGAATAACCATCATTTTAGAAGTGGAGATTTATATTTTTTAAGAAACTGCTTGTTATCTACCTAACGATTTAAAAAGTTATCTACTCTTGTATCTACTTTGCATCAGATTTAAGTCACAAGACAGGTTAGTAAAAGCAACAAAATCAGATGCTTATTTTTTAATTAATTTTATTGGCTGATAGTCACATTTTTGAATTTATATAAATATTTTTTAAAAGTTGCGTAAACTCAACCTGAAAGGTTAGTAGAAGCAACAAAATCAGATGTTTATTTTTTTATTGACTGATAGTCACATTTTTAGATTTATATAAATTAGCCAATTTTAAAATTATATAAATTTAACCTGAAAAAAATAAAGTCCCACTACTTGCAAACAAACAGAAAATTCAACCTAAAAAAGAGACTATTACTTTTAAGCCAAAATTTGCCTCGCCTACACCTGCCTTGCCTGCATTTGCCTTGCTGCACCTGCCTCGCTTTTTTTTTAAAGTATTTTTTTTATATTATAGTTTCTTGTGTTTTGTGTGTTTTTTCTATCTTGTGGAATGCTATTTCTGTGCTAGTTTTGCTTCTTATAGAGTGTTTTTATTGTGTAATTTCCTCTCCTTATGGAGTGCTTTAACTGTGATTTTCTCTTTTTATGAAGTGCTTTTACTGTATGATTCTTTTTTCTTATAGAGTGCTTTTATTGTATAATTCACTTCTTTTATAAAATACTTTTTACTGTGATTTTCTCTCCTTATAAAGTGCTTTAACTGTGATTTCTTCTCTTTATAGAGTGCTTTACTATATGATTCTTTCTCCTTATGAAGTGCTTTTACTGTGATTTTCTCTTCTTATAAAGTGCCAATATATAACTTCTTGTGGAGTTCCTTTTACAAAACTAGGAATATTTAAAAGCTTACCAGCTCTGGAAAAGAAGTTGGTACTTTAGAAATATATAAACTATACAATATTTTTTTTTATATATAGCAAGTGCCAACATTATTTGTAGTTGTTGCTCTGATCTAGAGAGAAGTGTTTTTATCTACGATAAACTACAAGGTATCTATGAAGAGGTTTTGAAAAAATAGCTTCAGTACTTTTCCTACACATGTTCTCCCATGTTTGAAAGGATGCTGTACTTATATAAGTTAGTATAAAAATAAATAAATTTATTGAAAATTTTAATGGCTAATTTTTTATTTTTTATATAGATATGGGCATGTTCACTTTTACAATAAAGAAAAAGCCTTCTGCTTTTACTATAGTTTGGCCAACAAACTACCAGAAGTTGCAGAATTTAGTTCTTCTAATAAAAGAAAGATTCTTTTTAGAGTGGCAAAATATTATAATTCTTTGAAAAAATAAGAACACATTTCGGTAAGACCATAGATGCGTTTTGTAATAAATATATTTATTTTATATTAATATGTAATTTATTTAATTTTATAAATAAAATAGTATCTTTGCTCTCTGGAATTAGCTCCTATTAATTATTATGAATTGTTAGTAGAAAGAATGAATAAACTAGAGGAACGTCTTGAAAAGATCGAACTGAAAAAAAAAAGCAAAATAGATAATTAATTGTATATTACAGTAGATATATAAATATTGTATATTTTAACTATTTTACAGTATAATAAATTTGAAGTTATATATATAACTTTATAAATTTTATTAAATAAACATGTAGCTTTTACAGAAATAACAATTACAAAACAATTATTTGAATTGATACTTTTTTATATTAATTCTTAAGCCATCCAATCGGTGATTTATTTCATTAAAATATGTAAAAAGACAGCAATCACGTGAGTTTTAGCCAATTATTGGTATAACAATAACAATAATTACAGTTAATAAATATACTAAGAAACCTTTACTCTCAGAATCAATCAATAGTACTTCAGGATCAACCCTCATTAAAAAAGTAAATGAGACCTAAAAATTTAATAAAGCTTGCATATTGAAACTAACTTTTTTGCTATTGTCTTTTAAAATCTATAGTAATAGTGTTTCACAACCTTTATTAAAAAAGTTTGTTTTTGGTTAAAACAAACTTGAATCTGAAAGAAGAAAAATATTAATATGCATTGCACAATAACTTTGGATCCTAGCAGTATTAATTTTGAACCAGAAGGTGGAAAAGTATTAGCTATTGCACTTTGCAAAAACTTCATATTAATTTCAGTCTTGGAAGGAATAAAATTAAACCAGATAGGAGAAAAGTGTTAGTTAATGCATCTGTTTTGATTATAATAATGTTACTATACTAATTCTTTAGATTTTCATTAAAATAAACTTGGATCAATGCTTTTTTAAAAACACCATACTGATTTTTTAAATATTAGGAATAATAATATTTATGAAAGAGAATTGGCAATGGCTAATTCACTTTACAAAAATTCACACTAATTCTTTAAAACATATGTATATACTATAGATATGGTGGAGACACTCAGAAAAAACTATGCTGATTCTTTAAATATTTGTTGGAATAAACTTGGATTATATGGTAAGAAATGCTTTTACAAGAACTGACTATAATTGATGCACTTTACAAGAACTTCATACTGACTTCTTTAGAACATATATGTATACATTATAGATGTAGTAGTAGTGATACTCTGGGAAACCATTGTTGAATAAACTTGGACTATGATAAAAAGCATTAATAGATGCTTTTTGCAAAACACCATAGTCTTTGATATTTGATCAAAGAGAACTAGAAATAGCTAATGCACTTTATACTCTATACTGACTTTTTTAGGTATATAAGATGTATACAATCTAAAAACCTCAAAATTTCTAAATGTGGAAACAATGTACCTGCTACTGTATAATGTAATATACAAAATATAATATTATATGCATATAAGTGATCTTTTTGATATATTTATTATAATATAGAGTGCTGTCAATTAGATAAACATTAACTGTATTTAAATCTATATTTAATTTTATTATTTTTAAAATTTAGCAGATGAGAATACAGGAATGTAAATACCTTAATATCTTACTCTTAGTACTCTGGGCCTAAAAGTAAGATATCAGAATATTCCAATATTTTGCTATTTATTGATCCACCTCCTGATATCTTACCAGTATACTGACAACGTACTGCTAATATTTAGCAAGTATTTAGTAGATCTATGGGTATATATCAAGAGACTTTTCTCCTAGTATATGCCTGATATTTATTGAAAAGTTATTCAAACTAAAAGGTTGATTACAATATCCCCACCTATTCAATTTTTTGTTTTTTTGCATATAAGGCCATACAAAATTAATTTCTTGGTTTTCATAACCCAGCCAGGTTCAAAAATTAAAACTTGAAATTTTTAATTTTTTTTAAATTTAGCCAATAGAAATACAGATCGCTTAAGCAGACTAATTGACTCATAATTACTAAATTAGACGTATGTATAATATAATCCTCTCAAGATTATCTAACTCAATCATTTTATTGCTTTAAACAAATTTTGCTTTATTTACAAAACACTACGTACAAATAGGTTGGAGAAGCCCATAGCTTCCCCACTTGGTTAGGTCCAAGGCGACGCTACATTATAAGTGTTAATCTGATTTCTAAAAGCTAAGATTTTTAAATTAACATGTAATTGCAGTTTTGTACATGCATATATTATTTAGAAAATTAGGTTATGTTCAACATAAACACAACTAGATATACTAGAATGTTATTTAATCTGCCTGAACTGGCTTGATTTTATATATGCTGTATATAATGACTAAGTATATGAATTAGAAGTCCAAACTCAATTTAAAGAAATAAATCACTAAAAATGTTTGTAATATCTTAGAAGAAAGAGAATCCATCGATAATGAACTTCATGATAGATTTTTTTTTTCATTTGGCAATACTGTTTAAAATCATTACAAGTAAATTTTAACTAAAAAAGGAATGAGAAGGCTGTCATTTTTTATATTTAACAGGTTGTATTTAATTTTTTTATTCTTTACCTGACTAGTTTAATTGTATTGATTTTTTTTTTTAACAGCACGGCTTCCTTTTTTTTTGCTACCTTGTTTCTATTTAAACCGCTTTTTTGGTATAGTAATACTATTACATTTAGAGCAAAGAGATAATTCGTCTTTTGTTTTCTTTAAATCTTCAGCATTACTGCAATTATAGCATATATTAGAATATATACCTGCTGAGTAGTATGGTCTTTCAATTGGTGATGCACAGGTCCATAAGTCATTAACAAAGACTCTTTCGAAAAGTATTTTAATTAGATCCTCTACATTAATATCTTCATTCATATTAACATCTTTATCCATATTACTATAGTCAGATTCTTCAGATTCACAAAACTCCTGCTTGTTATTATAACTATTATTATCTTGATCATTGGGCTCTAAAATATTATCTTCGTCTGTATCATTAGAACTAGTACCATTTTCAGAATGGTTGTCAGTAGCATCTGAGTTAATAACCTGTATATCAGTTTGTTCTGTTGTAATAGCTAATGATAGATCACATGTATTATAAAAGGATATCCCGCATGCAGTATTGTATATAGGACAATTTTGAACATTTTTTTAAATTAAAATTACTCAAAATTTTATTAAGATAATCTATTTTAATTTTTTTTTTTTTTTTTTTTTTAAGCAATCTTGTCTTTATTTATCTGAACTACTATTCTAATGACCGTACAATGTAC
>CAJVPY010004117.1:0-13041 GCA_910591965.1 Dentiscutata erythropus
TGGCTATGCACGCGAAACGCCCAGGCAGACTTAGCATTAGTGATGACGCATTTTTAATTATGAGCTAACCTCTTTTTATCTTTTGATAATAAGGTCAAGATTATGCGTATATGACGAAATACAAAACTCCTGGTGATAAACGAAACTATTTCTGATGAATGACGAGACCCAAAATCGAAAAGGTGAAACCTGCGAAGCCCTAGTAGAAGCTCCCGCTAAATAATATAATAATAATAATAATAATAAAAGGCGAATACTGTATAACCTGGCAAAGTCAAAATATTTTGGATATTTTGGTAGACAAACAGATATAAACAAAGCTATAGTATAATGTATACTTCGTGAAAATTATTAATAAAGATAAAACTATGACTTTTTATTTTTTTTTAAAAAAAAAAAAAATTTAAGACATTTAAATTATGCTGGAGTTGTAATTGCAACAAAAAATTTATAAATTTTAATAATTATTCATCTCGTTTTTTCATATTATTTATTTTCTTTGATCCTTAATTTTTTTCGAATACCGAGATTGCCGATGTAATTTTTTCATGATTGAAAACACCAATAGGAATATAGACAGTGCTTGACAATGCAGCCGTTGTGTCTTCCGTGATGAGATACTGTATTAACACTAATAGTATAAGATATATCATTCATGTCGATTCACTGAAAAACAATTAACGTATAAACATGTCCACTTTATTACCTTTTATTTACATTATTGTTCATGTGATATTCATGTAAAATTTTTGCTTTAATATTTTGTCTTAATGATATCATTTATGCAAAAAAAATTCACATTCTAATATAATATAATATACAGTAAACAACGACGTCAATATAGATCATACGAAAATTTTTTTTCATCGTATAAACAATACCTTATAAATAATCGTACTAAGGCCCGTACCACATTACGGTCGATTACAGTAATCTGTGTTCCATGTAAAATAAGTTCAAATTAAGGCCATACAAGCTTCATAAATCAATTTTCATAACCCGGGCGAATTAAAATTTACAAACCTTAAAAAATTTTAAGTATATTTACTATCCGGGTGAGTTTTTTTCAACATTTGACAATGTAATCAATGCACCTTGTATAAAGAGATATTAAAACTAATAGTATAAGACGCACTTTCCATTCATTGTCGGTCCATTGAAAAGTTAATTACATATAAATATAATTAGCACATACAGTCCACTTTACAATCATGGATTTTAAAAATAATCTTTTATCATTTCACGTTATATTTCATATGCTTGTTTAGTTAATTATTTTATTTTCTACGATTGACATTAAAACCGTACCAATACTACTTGCTAATACAATAATCAGCGTAACTGAAAAATAAGCTCAAACTGAATTGTATGGCTTTAAGGTCTTTGAGGTTCTTTTAAGGTTAATTGGATGAACTAATAAATTATATTCAAAGTATTGAAATTTAAATTATAACTGCAGGTCTCACCTTTAATAATATTAATATATGTATATAGCGACTTATTATTAATAATTGGGATCTAAGCATTCATATTTGCGCGTATATCTGTCATCAATTTTATTTTAATTGTTGTACATTTATTCTAGCTTATTATCCAAGCATATCATTCTGACTTAAATTTTATTCTCATTTTGAGAAAAAGAGCAAATCAATATAAAAATTTTGAATTATACTTATCCGCTTATATATTCTTTCTATTACAAATAACTTTCGATATAAGAAACCTACGATATAAGAAACTCTCGATATAAGAAAGATTTTGCAAGTCCCAATTAAAAATTCTATAACAAAAAGCTCTTGATATAAGAATATCTCGATATAAGAAAGGTTTTGACTGGATCCGACAACTTTCTTATATCAAGATTCACTTGTACCTAACTACTTATCGCGGATCGCAATACAGATAATCAATTCTGGCATGTGACTATAAATTAAGAATGTCACGCGTTAAATTAAGTGACGATTCAAAACATGTAACATTGCTGTTACACTAAAATACAAATATGAAAGTTTTCAAATTTATGTTTTTAAAAAACAATATGATTTAATTAATGAACTAATCAAAAATCGGTGTAGCTTTTGTATCACTTTTACAAACATAAAAGCCCTCTGGTACGTACGCTCTGGGCAATTAAGAATTTTTCCTAAAAAAACAAAATGGACTCTGAACAACTTTTTACATTTGGTTACAATTATCGGCATGGTATTGGTGTTAATAAAGACGAAAAAAAGGCTTTTGAATATTATATGAGAGAAGCAGAGTTAGGAAATTCGGATGCGATGCATGCAGTTGGCCTTTGTTATCGTTATGGAATTGTGGTTGAAATAAATTATCGGAAATCATTTGAATATCATAAGAGGTCTGCCGATTTAGATAATGCTGCGTTGGTGCTCGTTATGAGTATGGAGACGGGGTTGATCAAGATTATAATAAAGCATTTGAATATTATAAAAAATCTGCTGATATGTGTGTTAAAGATGCGATGTATAATGTTGCACGATTTTATCGAAATGGTATTAGTACAAAGAGAAATATTCAGTGTGCAAATTATTGGTTCACAAAATTTAGAACTTTTTTGAAAACTAATAAATCGCCAGATCATATCAATTCTGAACTTAAGAAAATATTAGATGATGAGAGATTTAAGTTGTCTTGGAGTGATTATAATGAGTTCAGAGATATAGAATTAATAATTTTTGGTGTAAAGTAATTCGTGATTCAAGCGAAAATGAACAAGTATTTATCCAGGAATTGAAAAATCATTGTGAAATTGGTTATGAGAATCCTTCGTTTTTGGGATGTATTGGAGTATCTAGAAATAATTATGGTAACTATATTATTGTTATGGATTTTACAATGGGAGGTTCATTACGACAAAATCTTGCGCAAGTATCACAATTAGAATGGAAAAATATATTGAGTATCTTGTACTGTACTGTATATCTTTGGATCTTGAGTCGATTCATTCGCAGGAACTCGCTCACAGAGATTTACATAGCGGAAATATTTTGCAAGGAGATAGTTTGTGCTATGCGTATATTACTGATCTTGGACTTTCAAAAGAAGTAAAGGAAAGAAAAATTTGTGGAATTCTACCGTATATAGCGCCTGAGATTTTAGTGGGTCAGTCGTATAATCTAGTATCAGATATATATAGTCTTGGAGTTATTGCGACAGAGATTTCGAGCATTTGATGGAATTTCATTTAATGGTGATCTTATATCAAGAATTATCGGTGGATTAAGACCTACTATGAAATGTATGGATAAAGATTTTGATAAACGATAAGAAAATAATCACTTGTTGGTTAGCGGTAAGATGATAATGAAATTCAAAACCAGTTTTTGAAAGATAATATGGTTAAGCCAGAGTCGATTAGACAAATACATTCTCAAGAAATGTATACTAGCAAGCTATATGATACTCAGAATATTTTAGTAAAGTCGAGCAAATTCGCAAATTTAGATTTAAATTAAATAATACAAAAATGTGTCGTACATTTAGAAAGGTACAACTATAGTAATTTTTTTTATCAAAATTTTTCTACAATGCTAATCTCATTATATTACAGAGATAATATTTCTTCCCGCCTAATCTACGTATAAATTTTAGGTTATGATTCTTATCATTTGGGTTTTAGTGGAATTTCTCTTGGAGATATGAAGTCTTTAAATTTAGTTTTATCTATTTTTATTTCTTATATTAATTTTTATTTTATTTTTTGTTTAATTATTATTATTATTATTTGCATTGAAGTTCTGTCTCAAACATCCTTTGAATCTTTTATTAATATAATTCTAATCATAAGTAGAAAACTGTGGGCGTTATCAAACGCCTTAATTGATGGATAGAAAAATGTTGGAGAATAAATTTTACTTAGTGGGAAATATTTTAACACGTCAATTGTGTTTATCATTGGCATGGATATTTACATATTATCGCAATTTGATAAAGTTCAACTATTTTACGACAAGCCATTTTTTATCATTGGCTTGCCAAAAATTGCAATTAATCGAGTAATCAGCTCAAGTAACTATGTCATGGACCTTCATTCTCGACGTCAACGAATTATTATTTTACTCCTTATACTAAAGGTTTTCATAAAAATATGAGGAAGCCCGAAAAATTGCAGACGCTAACCATCTCTCAATCTTTATTCATATTACAACAAATTCAACTATTCCATCAATAATTTCTTCATTTAATACAACACAATATCGACGAAGGTCTAAAATTATCAATACTTAACTGATTTTATTTTTATTTAATAAATTCTAACAGTGACATTTGATAAATAAAAGAAAATAAGAACTGTTCAAGTACCAATAATGATCTTTATTTGGATTGATTGTATTAAATGAGAATCAGTACCGTATGTGTCCGAAAATAAGCTACCCTCTTTTGGAGAAAAAAGGTAAAAACCTCTTTAGCCCAAAAATAAACCACCCCTAAATTTTTGGATACGTATTATTTCACCGACAATTACTTCACAGACATCTTAGTTCACCGACAATTAATTCACATACAAGTTCATTTCACCGACAATTATTTCACCGACAGCTCATTTCACCGACAAGTATTTTTTATAAATTGCACTAACCTTAACTCTAATTCTAACTTGACATTAACAACAATGACCAGAATTATTTTGTCGGTGAAATGTTGTCGGTGAAATAATTGTCGGTGAAATGAGCTTGTCTGTGAATTAATTGTCGGTAAACTAAGCTGTCTGTGAAGTGATTGTCGGTGAAATGCGCACCACCCAAATTTTTAACAGTTATTATATATAAAAGTCAAACTTATACTAAGTAAATCTATGTTTGGCACTTAGTAAAACAATTTGGATAACTTTTTATTAATACATTTTGCATTTTAAGTTCAATATTAAATGCAAAACTAGACTAATAAAAAGTTATTTAAATTGTATGAACCTTTCAGGATATGTATATTTTTACATTTTTAACAACTTTTATTAAATGCCAAACATAAGATTTACTTAGTATAATTTTGACCTTTATATAAAAAAACTACTTTTTTTTAATAAAAAATAGTTAAAAATCAATTTGACCTGAAAATAAGCTACTCCAAAAATTTTTGTATAATTTTTTGGCAAAAAAAAGGTAGCTTATTTTCAGACACATATAGTATGATTACTAGCAATATATATTGAAGATAATGTTTGAGAAAACTCAATTACATCATTATTTGATATTCAGATTGTCAACAAAATTTTATATAAATACAAGAGGTTTTTCAAAAATTTTATAAAGCTATATAAGCTCTATAAAATTACTCTATAAAAAAAAATAAAAATCATATTTAGATTTTTTATTTGGATTATTATTTTTAAAAATTAGCATTTTTCATAATAAGAACATATATAAAGCCTTTTTAAATTCCTAGTTATTTCCAAATTTTCTGAAAATTTTTGATTGAAATTTATAAATTTACACCCATGTATGAAACATGGGTATAATTTATAAAAAAATTTAATACAAAATTTAAAGAAAAAAATTAAATTAAATTAAAGTTAAAATAGATTAGATTAGAGGTTAGAGTTAGGAGTAGTTTATACTAAAATTTTATGTAGATTTTTTTTGTTAGAACTCGAAAAGTGGTTTCATAGACAAAATTTTGAGTTATTAATATACCCGTGTTTCATACACGGGTGTACAAATAGAAATTGCCTATATAAAATCTATAAATAAAGCAAACTAAATTTAAATTTAAATAAATCTAAATAAATTTTTAATATAACTTTAAAAACTAAACTTATATTTTAATTTATAATCCTCCTGAAATACAAAAATTAACTATGTACATATATATATTATATTTTCCCAATCACTTTAATATTTTCACACCCTTTTTTTTTTGATAATACAACACCTCTCTTAAGTATATCATTTTAATAATTTCCTAATTTTTTTAAACATTGACCAAAGATATCTTAACACCCACCCAATCAAATTTGATAGACTTTTTTTTCTTTTAATTGTAAAAGTTACCAAAATTCAAATAAAAAAAGGTCGTCTAATTTAGTTAAGTGGGTGTCGAGATATATTTACCAAAATTTAAAAACAATCTTCAACATGGTTTCTATTTGATAAATGTTCAAATTTTTACAAAACTTTGATCGAAGATATCTCGTCATCCACCTAACCAAACTCAATAAACATTTTTTCTTTTAATTATAGAAATCACAATTTAAATAAAAAAAGTTAATTAAATTTGGTTAGGTGGGAGTCGAGATATCTTTGATCAAATTTTAAAAACAATATTTAATGCAGCATTGAGATATGCGCCGTGAAAGTAAAGGTACAATATTAATTTTTTTAAAATGTCAATCTGCTTTATTTCTGTTGACAACTGTTTTCAAAAAGATGTGAAAAATGATTTCCATAAAATGTGAAAATTCTGCCAGTAAAAATTAAAAATCTGATTAGAGCTGAGCTGGTCTTGAAAACTCCGAAAATCCGAGAAATATTATGAATTCTCCATGGTATAGTGATCTGCATCTTTCCACAAATTTTTAAAAACGGAGAGGTGCAAAAAAAAATGTGTAGAAATAAGAATTCCCTTTATTAATATAAAAAAATTTATTTAAATATTATAACATATAAAGTTATAAAATTATAATACATTTATGTGTTTTTTTTTATAAAATTATATTTATAAATTTTTATATAAATACTATATATTAAACAATATATATAACTTTTATGTAGTTTTTTATATAATAACTATATAAAGTTTTAGAAGATTTTTTATAAAAAATTACTTGCTAATGTTATTGTAATAACTTTAAGTACATTGAGTACAACTCACCTTCGTAATATTGACTTTCGATATTATGAAATTCGATTTAATGGAAAACTTTGAAGTTATATTATCGCTGAGCTCAAATTCAGTATAGCATAGTATTCTCTCGGTATAAACAATAATGAATATTTTTTTTCTTAGCACGATAATTTCACTATAACGAATGTGAGTTGTAGAACTATTCCTTCAAACTGTAATGATTTATATGTCAGACAATTAAACCAATTTTGTTTCAATGGACTTAAATCAGATCATGAATCTTATAAGTTTCAAAATTTTCTTAACTTTCTAAATATTAATCTACTTAGTGTTACTGCACAAGCTCATTCTAAAAAACACAAAGATAAAAATAGCAAAGGTCCTCTAACCTTTAAAGTTGTCATCTTGTAAATTAAATAAGATTATCAGTCGGATATATTTACCACATTTCACCAATTTCACTAGTATCTTTAACTTTAACCTCCGGTGTTAAGAGTCTGATTTACAATAATGCGGCTTGTAGTAAACTGGGGCACCCAGGTCAAAACGGGTGACCTGAATCACTGATTTGCAACCCGGGTCAAATCGGTTGGATATGTTGTGCATGTTAATTCTTGTGAATATGTCATTTTAAGATCGTAAAAGTTTTACCGATTAATTAAAAAAAATATTAAATTTTACATAAACGATATTTATTATCAAATAATGAGATTATGCTAAAAAAACGAAATGCAACTTCTTCCATTTATTTTTCTTTGTTTTAAAAAATCATTTATTGATCAGTGAAAATTCAAAATGATTCTGATTTGATGGGAATCAATAACGCATAACATATATTCAATTTTCATCTGGGTTAGACGCGGGTGAAGAAATTGCATCCGGTTCGGAACTCTAATTTACAACATGCAAATTAATAATGAACCGAGCAAGCAGTTAGCTTTATAGCTTTATATAGAAATTGGAATCGATGAATTTCGAGCATTGTTTGGTTACAAACTTGTGATTTTCGAGCATCGGTAAAAAATTTTGACCGATGTTCGAATATTCAGAGTTTTTTAAAATATTTATTAAAAAAAAAATATCGTATTAAAAAAAAATTTAATGTATAATGTACATGACTTATTTTTTTGATTTACATTTAAAATTTTTTCATATTATTTTTTAAAAATTTCATTGCAAAGTTACTGTACTTTAAATTAATAATGATCTTTTCGCACTTATAACATTTCCCGTGTCTGAAAATAAGCGTTTACATGGTATGCTTGTTGTAGGAATTGTAATAATTTTCACGCCCGTTTCACTTAAAATTGAAATTGCCATTTTGTAAGGACACCACAACACAGGATTTGCTTCAAGATCAAGTTCAGAAGGAGCAAGATATTTATAGATTCGTTGCTATATCATCTTGATTTTGAAAGTTTAATGAAAAGACAGATTTAGTAAATCTTTTACTGTAATTTTATTAGTCATGATAGACGAAATACCAATACAATTAGATTCGTTCTCTTCACTATTAAAACAACAGAAGATACATTATCTTTATTTAATAATATTAAACAAAATTTAAAATAAAAGTCCATGTTTTTAATAAAATTTATCACTATCAAAAACAATTGAATTTCAATTTTGACCGATGTTCGATGATTGACTGAATTAAAAACTCAATGAATGAGGTTTATTTCGATGCTCGAAATTTTCGATCGATTCTCGAATAATTATTCACCGATTCCATTCTCTAGCTTTATATATATATATTGTTATTATAACGATAACTATATAAATATTAATAACATTATTCTTCAATTTCTTTTTTATATTATTTTTTTTTTCTGTTCCTTAATTTTTTCGGTAATACAATACTAGTTTCGAATTTATTCTTCAATTTCGCACTGCACATCTGAAACAGTGAACTAACGTATTTCTAATTTCTAAGAGTATACTTACAAATTTGCGCCTAAATACATCCATTTTTGAAGCAATATCATGATTACTGATATAATTTTTTCTTCAAGATTGAAAACACTGATAGTAATATAGACAGTACTGACAATGTAACCAGTGTATCTTGCATAAAGTGATATTAGAACTAATAATTTAGGACAAACTTTCCATTCATTGTTGGTCTATTAAAAAGTTAATGACATATATGCATAATTAGAGCACACAGTTCACTTTACAATCATGACTTAAAAGTAATCTTTTATCATTTGTTGTTATTTTTCATATAATTTACGTAAATGGCTTGCCAAAGCAACTATTTAATTTATATGATTAAAATGGGTACTAAACTAATATAATCAATCTGAGGTATATATTACTGATAATAATATTAAAATCCTACCAACACTACAAAGTCGTCTGCAACTACAGCATATAATTAACGTTACGTGAAAAATAAGTTCTAACTGATTGGTTGCTTCAAGGTCTTTAAAATTTATTATAGCTGCGTAGAAACGGATGAGCTAGTAAACTATATTCAAAGTTCTGAATTAAAATTATAACGGCTTATTATTACTAATTGGGATCTTAGCATTCATATTTGACGTATAACTGTCATCAATTAAAACATTATGACATTGTTATGCCATAAATTTATTGCAGCAAGTTATATTTTATTTGTCACTCGAACACCAGGTACAATCACAAAAACAAAATTACAGCTACGGAAAACACTATATGGGATCTCGCCTCGCTGCCCACGTGGTCCACAGCTGGTTCCTAGCATCATTCATATTTCCCTTCCTTTGACACCCGAGAGTTCGATTGAGCTGACAAAGCACCCATCTTCGACATCCGGGTTGTCCACCCAGGCTATCGACACATCCCTATCCTCCAAGCGCCTCAAATGTAAAACACTAACCCTGCCCGGTGGTGGGTGGGAGAACCGATTTCCATTCTTTCCCTCTTAAATAGCCATTTACTATGACCTCATACTTCATAGGAAGACTTTCGTATGATTGGCTGTTTAAATCAATTTAATTTTACATTATTTATATAGTTTAAAGTACTTTTTAAAAAAAATAAAACTACGAAGAATAAACAAAAAAGAAGTATATAGAAAATTTATTAGGGTTGTAGGACTCCACTATTAAAAAGTATCTCTATCCCTTTTTGTTTTAGAGAAGTTAGCATGGTGATAACCTAATTCTATCTATCTTTAAGAAGTTGCTATCATGCTAACTTCTCTAAAACAAAAAGGGATAAAGATACTTTTTAATAGTAGAGTCCTACAACCCTAATAAAACTTTCTATATACTTCTTTTTTGTTTATTCTTCATAGGTTTATTTTTTTTAAAAAGTACTTTATATAAATAATGTAAAATTAAATTGATTTAAACAGCCAATCATATAAAAGTCTTCCTATGATAGATTGATTATAAAAAAAATTCTTTGTTATTTTATCTTCCATAATATGGCTTCAAATTCTTCGCTAGTTTTTTCGATTCTTTTATTTTAAAGCTTTCAAAAATTCATCGATGATTACATGAACAATGAAAAATGAAAGATATATAATCAATTATTTAAAGTATGATCATTGCCTGGCTATTTTACGAAACCCATCAAGTAAACATGAAAATTCGAACTTTAAATATTGGGTTCTTAATACCTTTAAATTAATTAAAGTTGGAAGTATAGATGAACTGAATATTGAACCTGATAAAAATAATCATGGTAGCAAATCAACATATTACTTAGGATTTATAATCTTAATGGAAAAATGATATAAAACTAAAAAATATGTGTTAAATTTGAAACTTGGTGATTCGGATTCCTGATATTAATAGGCTAAAAATGGCAAATGAATTAGAACCTTAGGTACTGAACTTGATATAATTTTAATAGGCAAATTTATTTCTTTACGAAATGCTGGTACTCAACAAAACTTAACCTGACCACTAAGTATTACAAATAAAATATCCAACCAAGAAATTAAAGAAAAATAATAGTTGTCATTTAATAAAACAAATTGTAAAAGTAGGAGTTGTCTTGTTATAAGAACAATGTTCTTTGTACTTTTTGTTGTGATTGTATTCGCCAAGGTATATACAAAAATCATATAGCGCTTAGCAATTGTTTAATCTTCAATATATAGATTTTGACAACTGTAATGGAAGTTAAATACAATAATTAATAATTTGATTTATGTTGTGAATTTTTGATTTTTTTTTTTTATTAATCGATAAAATTATACCCATACCAATTAAAATATGAAGTACAATTTTGAAGCATATAATTTTTAATTGACAAAAATTTGAAAGAGACGTCTAAGATATATCAATTTTTTTTCAACGAAAACTCCCATTATGTACTTCATCAACCACCCATACTTTGAATGTTTTCTATTTTCTTTTGTGAATTAAAGACATAATAGAAATAATATAAATTTTAAAATTTTTAGTTCGTTCATTATAAAAAGGTACTATTATAAAAGGTGTTGACCTTACTTAATGTGTTAGTAGAGAAAACTGTATTATGGAAGTATGTACTGTAAGGTTAACAATATTTATAAAATTTAGGTTTAAAAGTGAAACATCTTTAATATTAAGGATTTAAAGATATAATCCAGTGTAGATTATGAGAAATGTTTTCTTCATTTAAAGAATTTTTTTTCTAATTTATATAGTATGTGTTTATTTGAGACTTATTATTATACTTTTAAAGCCAATATTTTTTTTATCACGTATTTTATTAAGAACTTGGTCTTTAAAATTTTTGAGGATCTTATTTAGTATAGGTGGGAATATATAAATATTATAAGATTATTTAATATAAAAAAACTCTAACCCTAACCCAAAGCTAACTATAAACTATACTATGACCCTCACCCTAACCCTAACTATTCTCAAATCTGTTTAGATTAGTTCAAATAATTATTTTTATATTAAATAATCTTATAATTTTATATATTCCCACCTATACTAAATATCAACCATTTTTGAAAATTATTATTTATAAAAAATTTAAAAGTAAAGAAATACAAGAACTTTTTTGAATTCAAAACAGTAATATTAGAGGCTAAAAATTATAAAAAAAATTTGAAGGGCAACGTACTTTTTTGAAATAACAACATTAAAAAATGGTGTTTTCGTTCTATTAAAATTTATAATTTTATTATTGTTATAATTTTCTTTGATATTCTTTGGTCCCTGAAGAACCGTGGTGACCAGTGCTGAAGTTTCTCGTCCAGTTTCTTGTTGTTCAGGGGCCTCTTCTTCAACATGCCTCTTTTTACTATGAGTGTGTTGCACTGGCCTCTCGATTTCTTCAGAAGGGAAAAACAAGGGATCCAAAACCTCTTCATGCAGGTTCAGAAAAGTTTAAGCTTCATTGCCTCTGTTTTGGGGTGGCTGACTGTTATTGTTGTTCAGCGGTGGATTATTAGGGGTGCTGTTATTTTGTCCTACTAGTATAGTATTGGCTCCGGTAGCCATATTGTTTCTAGGATTCTAGGAGGTGGGTTGGGACAATTTCTGGCATAATGTCCTGCTTGTCCACAATGATTATAGTTGAACCGGTTGACGTTGTTCCAGTTGTTGGAGCCTCGTCACGGAGGTTTCCTGTTTTCTTGCATCTTCGTCATCATTATTGTGATGGCTTCAGTTAATTTTACAAGAGGGTCTTCTGGTTTTGTTATTGTAAATAAGGCTATCATTATTGCTGGGTGAACTTGTGAAGACAAATTCACTGTTGTTTGATTAGGTACAACTCCAATGTGGGCCGGATATATATAAGACAAATAAGGATTGTAACTGAGGGAGTTTTGTTTAAAAGAATTTTCGAAAGCTTTGGCCTTTTCATAGGCGGTAGCTAAAGAGTTGGGCATAAAGAGGGCAACAGAAGTCGCAAGCTCAGACCTGAGGCTGTTAATAAACATCTGGGCTTTTGCCGTGTTAGGATAATGATGACCACCTGATTCGACTTAATGTAATAGCTCTTTGATCGATACATAATATAAATCGATGTCTTTTACTGGGTCTTGTTTTCGCTGGGTCAATTGGGCAAACCACTTGCTCTCAAGGGCTGGAGTTCGAAACTGAGCAATGAACTGTGGTCGAAAACATTAGTTCTGGTAGTCACGGTCATTAGTAGAGCAAAAAGGGGAGTTCTGGCACACTTTTTCGGTACCCTGGGTACTAAAATATTCATTTTGCTTTTTAGATCACTCAAGAAGTCTATATTCTATAAAAACTCTTTAGTACCTATATAAAAACCTGGGTACCATAAATTATATAGCTAGAA
>CAJVPY010004118.1:0-13039 GCA_910591965.1 Dentiscutata erythropus
ATCTTTTTAATTGTGTAAAATTGTCTGAGAGCTTGCATAGTTGAGGTGATTTCTGATTGTTTCTTGATTGGAAGTGACCTCTTTAGACAGAGTTTTAATGATTTTCTCAATGTCTTTTGGGATACTAGGAAGAGCATTTTGGCTATTTGAGACCGTATTTTTAGAGTCAGTTGGGGGGCTGTTAATTTGAATCCAGTTTGAAGGGAGCTGGGTAAAGTAGTAGTATTTGCGAAGGAGTCTTGCAGTAGCTATAAGTTCTTGTGTAGATTTGATTGGGAAGGTACTATAAAGTTTAGTAATTTCTTCTGTGTCTGGCAAAGCAGATTTGTTGGTAGGGTTGGCTTGCATAATTGTGGTGGAAAGAGGGAATTGGACTTTGTAAAAAGGAGATATTTGCCTTATAAACTCTTTGGCCTTTGCGTCATTTGTAATTAGAAAGTTGAAGGCAGTTTTAGTTCTAATCTTGCTAATATCTGTAGGAAGTGGGGTGGGGGCTTGACTGTGAAGAAGTCATTAGGCAGTAGCTTAAATATATAGAATTCTCTGAGTTGAGAAACAATGTTTGCTAGAGGTGTAGGTGAAGTAGCTTGGTTAAAAGTGAAAAATTTTCGAACTTTATGGTTAAGCTCCTGATATGTTGTAGGAAGAGGTATCTTTTTTGGTAGTAAATCAAAGAATAAATCTGGGATCTTGGTAACAGTATATGAGTCAGCAAGCTTTCTTTTGTACAAAGAAAGGTACTGAAGTGAGGATCCGTGTGAAATGGTGAACAATTGGCGCAAGTTGGGTGGGAGTTCATTATAGTGGGAGGGTAATTGAGGAAGTTTGACGAAGTATGCATCAGGGAGCTTTGAGAATTTGTAAATTCTTCTTAAAGCATTTACCATGGCTCTAGTGTGTGACCGTGGCTTGATGGGAAGTTGAAAAGGTAAGATTTCCTGGACCTCATGTGATATTTCCTCTGGTGTAGCAGGTAATGGAATGAGTTTATTTTCAAGTGCTTTGTTGATATGAGCTCTAATTTCTCTGGGAGTTTGCTCACTAGTATTTTTGATTTTTAGGAACCCTCTAGCATACCGGATGGCACTGCATATTCCCCTGTATGTGGTTCTATTGAAGTTGAGATTTGAAGGATACTGGGCTATAAGCTACTTTCTAAGCATTGTGTAAATAGTATCACAGGTAGTAGTATTAGTAAGTGTAATCTCGTGATCCTGTTTATATGCTGCTAGGGCTCTGTTGAAAATCTAATTGTATTCTTTTTGATATACAGGGGTGTGGTCTTGAGGTTGCAAGTGAAGGTAGTAAAGAATCTGGTGTCCTGGTGGGTAAACTTGAGAGTGATTGCTTTAGGAAGCTTGTGTTGTGTTGGAGTAGTAATAAGCTTGTGGCTAGTAAATTCATAAATGCCTTCAGGGGTTTCAAGTGATTTGGTAATCTTTTCTACGGTCCAATAATTAGTGTTAAAGGGTGTGTCAATAGGTGTAATGGTCTTAAGATATACTTCGTCAGCCCATGCCATTTCATCTTCTGGAGCCTCTGTTTTGAGCAGGTTAAGATTTGTTTGTATAACTTGACTATATGTAGGTCTTGTAGTAGTTGTCGATATGCTAGCTTGTATACCTGTAGATGTAGCAGTATTGTTAGGTAGAGCTTTGGTGGCTTTGTGTGGAGTTGCTGCAAGTGGAGATATGTTAGAAAGATCTCTAGGTCTTTTGCGATTAACTTTAGAATTTGAAGCTGCTGGGATATAACTAGAGCTTGGTGCCGAGAGTATAGGCTAGATAATTTAATTGGTAGGTTTACTGGCTTGGGTACTGTATTAGTGTCAGGGGATTTATTTGTAGTTAGCACAGAGTTCGTAGTATTACTACTTGTATTGGTGTCTGTGTAACCTGTATTTGTGTTTTAAAAAGAGCTGGGATTGGTGTTGGTAGCTGTGTATACAACTTGCTCATTGTAGCTTTTAATAGACTCATTATCTAAATCAAGATTTGTAATTGCATTATACAAATTTTTTGTACCTTTGGCTTTTAGATAAGGTTTCATGCTAGCTTCATATAGGTTTGTGATCGTTGCAAGATCACTATTTCGGGTAGGTTTAGGACATTTGACACTGATGTTAACAATATCGCTTTTTTGAGATGTAAAGTCAAACAAAACTGATTGGGCAAGATTTTTGTATCTGTATAACCACTGTGAGGGGTAGTTGGTTAAGTTGGAGATCTTTTCAGATTTGGTAATATCGACGTAAAAGACAAAGTTGTCAGCATATTCAAGAATGGAGAAGCTAACAGAAAATATGAGTTTGTACCAGTCTTTTATAGTGATGTTTAAAAATTTTTTGGTGTATTCTACACCAGAATCTAGTAGTGAGCTAATAGTAGAAGTGTCTTCAGATGGGGCAGCCTTGGTGTTCCAGGAAAAAATATTCCAGTAGGAAGAAGAGCTTTCGGAGGCCATGTTTTTGTTAGAGTCTTGGGGCTTAATATGATGTAAAACTTGTAGTTGCTGATTATTTTTGCTTAAAGCACTATTTGTATTATCTTTTTGATTATATGAATATTGGGGGTCCTTAAGACCGCTTTTGCGGAAGAATCGAAAAACTGCTTTGTTGCTGTTTTTGGTGTTTATTGCTAATAACTTGTCGTGGTGAGGTCTTTTGACAAACTTCACATCTCTTTTAAGTAGTTTACGGGGTGCTGGATAACTTTACTTAAGAGCTGGATATCAATTTACTTAATAGGTTTTCGAAAAAATGTTGTAGAAAAAATTTTTCTTCTTGTTTCTAATTTGGTAAAGTGATCTATGGGAAGAGTTTGTCTTTTTAAATATTTTATATAGTAAAACATAGTAAAAATATAATAAAAAATTTGTAAACTTAAATTTCTTGTAACTTTTTATAGACTAAACCAATTTTAATGATTTTACTGCCATTAGAATCAGAAAAATTAGCTCTACAACTTTTATTAAAAATTTAACAAACTTTTATTAAATAAATTTTTTGTTATTTATAATTTAATGTTTTTTGGTTATATTTTTAGCAGTCATTTTTCTTTTAAATATTTTAATATAACTTTTGATAAGTAAGTTAATTTTTAAATATACCAAAATCAAAATAAAATATAAATATGGAATTTTATATTAGATAAATTTAATTTAAAGTTATTAATACTAATTTTTCAAAATTTAACTTTTTATACTGTACTAAATTTAGTACAGCAAATGGATGGATACCCATTAAAATAACTTACTATATATTATAAAATTTAAATGTAATTTACATGTAACTTACATGTAAGATAAGGTATGTAAGTTACAATTTACAACTCTACTTGTGACCCGTATAATTTTATTTATTATATTTCATTTTTTTAAAAAAAAATTACATATTACAAAGCTTTTTGCTTATAAGTTCTGTTTTGAAATTCGAGCCAATGAGTTTCATTTTACATAATTAAATTCACATGAAAAAATAAAAAACTCCTGCTTAGCTGATTCGAAGTTCAAATAACAGGATTATATCTTTATGGTAAAAGCCTATTCACATATAATCAAAAAGATTATCAAAAATCAACACATTCATCTTTCAAGTATTCTAAAGTGTATAAATAAATTATTCAATTGATATATCAACCAATCAATCGAATACAGGAATGTCTGACCATTACCTCCACATCTTTCCAGACTATAAAATCTTTAGCCCCGTATATACGTACGTACGTGCATGATTTCTAATACGTAATTGCATATTATGGTCATATATAACATTATGGTTGAATTATTTTTATATCTAGGGTGTTAACATTAACATTGTTCTTTTTTTGATTGTCAAAATAAAAAAGTACGTACGTTATCTGTTATGGGAAACTTCTAGTTTAAGTATATACTATTTTCCGTAATAATGGAATGTACGTTTTGTTAATATTATAGTAATACTTTATATGTACTTAAAAATGGGATATACAAATAGTCGAATACGTAATACGTAGTTTTACTTGTTTATCGAAAAAAGATATAATTATGTTTTGTACTCAAGGCATAAATGAAATTAGTATACTATTAAGGATTAAAGACTCCAGCAATTGAAATTTTCCATGTTTCTATAAAGATAAATTTTTGTTTGCGTCACATGATTGCAAATATATAAAATCCCGTACTCCAAAAATCATTTTCTCTTTAAAATGGAGAATCACAATAATTTATTTCTTAATAAAGAGCATACTGAGACAAACGATGCCAATAATATGAAAAATCTTGGAGATCGCTATGAAAATGGAATTGGTGTTGAAAAAGACAAACATAAAGCGTTCATTTATTATAAAAGATCTGCTGATTTGGGGAATCCTGAGAGAATGAATAGTCTTGGATATTGTTATCAAAATGGAATTGGAATTGATAAAAATACATGAGGTATTCATTTGTTATCAAAAATCTGCTAATTTGGGGAATGCTAGTAGAATGAATCATCTTGAATATTGTTATTAATAAGGAATTGGAGTTGAAAAAAATAAGGATAAGGCATTCCATTGTTATAATAAATCTGCTACAATAGGGCACGCTCGTGAAATGAATAGTCTAGGTTACTGTTATCAAAATAGGGTAGGTATCGTAAAAGATAAATATAAAGCATTCATTTATTATAAAAAGTCTGCTAAAATAGGAAGTACTTGCGGAATGAGCAGTCTTGGATATTGTAATCAAAATAGAATTGGTGTTAAAAAGGATAAGCGTGAAGCATTTATTTATTATCAAAAATCTGCAGATATGAAAAATTCTAGTGGAATGAATCGCCTTGGATATTGTTATCAACATGAAATTGGTATTGACAAGGATAAACATAAAGCATTTATTTATTATAAAAAATTTGCTGATCTGAAGAATGCTAATGGGAATAAGCAATTTCAGATATTGTTTATCAAATAGTGCTGGTGTCATTAAAAATAAGCGTGAAGCATTCAATTGTTATCAAAAATCTGCTGATCTAGGTGATGCTGATGAAATATACGGTCTCGGATATTGCTATCAAAATGGAATTGGTGTTGAAAGGATGTAAATGAGGCATTCATTTATTATTATAAATCTGCTGATATGGAACATGCTCGTGGAATGAACAGCCTCGGGCATTGTTATCAACATGGAATTGGCAGGCATTCTTTTACTACCTTAAATCTGCTAATATGAGAAATACTAGTGGAATGTTTCACGTTGGTTATTATTATCAATATGGAATTGGTGTTAAAAAGGATAAGAAAAAAGCATTCAATTATTATCATGAATCTGCTAAGATGGGAAATGCTTGTAGCATGTTTCATGTTGCTTATTGTTATCAATATGGAGTTGGAATCGAAAAGAATGAATATAAAGTATTTAATTATTATAAAAAATCTACTGATTTGAAAAATGCTTATAGAATATATGGAATTGGTGTTTGTTATAAAAATGGAATTGAAGTTGAGAAGGATGAAAAATTGGCATGAATGATGTAGGCAATTGTTATTGAAATGAAATTGAGGTTAAGAAAGACGAAAATAAGGCATTCAATTATTATCAAAAATCTGCTAATTTGAAGGATACTTAAGGAATATGTAACGTTGGTTATTGTTATCTAAATGGAATTGGAATAAAAAAAAACTTATTAAAGGCTAATGATTGGTATAAAATGTGAATAATTTTTATAATTTTTCACATTATTTAATATATGCTTAAAATGAAGATTTTAAATACTAAACCTTTATTAACCTAATATATCATATTTCATTATAACATTAAATTAGCACTATTAATAACAATAATCTTATTAAAGCATGTCAAAGTATAATCAATGACTCTTTGGAGAATAGAATTGTGTCAATCGATTGCGAAAGAGTTGGCATCGGTCCTGGTGATAAAGAAGATGCACTTGTACAAGTAACAATAGTGGGCTATCATTTTAAGGTTATATTTGATAAATATGTACAAGTAAAGAATGTTACAAATTATAGGACTAGGATTATCAGAATAACACCAAATTACTAGCTAATTGTAAGTATTTATAGTGTTCCGCAAAATGGATTCGAGATTCGATTCGGATTCGATCCACGAATCGATTTCTAATCCATAATTTATCGAACCATATGAATTCGAATCCAAATATAAATTCGTTCAAATAGTATTCGAACCGGATCCGTTATTACTGTATTACTGAAGTATTCCTTTTTTTTATATATATTAAGGTATTATCATTAGACCTCTCACAGATCCGGATCAAATCCAAATTTATGTGATCCGATTTAGGATCCTGACTTAGATTTGATTCGGTTTTCGGATCGAATCCGAATCTTTAGAAAGATTCGTCAGATTCGATTTGTGCGGAACATTAAGTATTCAAAAAGGGCCATTTTATAATCTCACAATATGAATTTAACAGATTCAATTTAGTATATAAATTTGAAGATGTCCAGCAAGAAATAGCTGAGTTAATAAGTGATCAGATCGTTATTGGCCACTCCCTTCATCATGATTTTGGCAGTATATATTTCATATAGTCATTGATTTATGTTTACATTGATATAAATTAATGTTTTTACTGTTATAATTTTTTATTAAAGACATTAAAATTATACCATCCATGAGAACTTAAACAGAACACTTCTCTTCTTAATATAAATGGATCGAACAAAACACCTAGCTTGAAAAAACTAGCAAAGAAGAAATTCAGTATTAATATTCAAAAAAGAGAGCATTCTTTGGTAATCCTATTTCTCTTTATAAAAATTTTGTATTAAATATTTAAAATCTAATCTGTTATATTAATAGGCTGTGAACGCGCTAGTATGCATGCTGTTGTATCGTAAACATGAAAATAAAGGGCAACAAATGATACCCGATTTTTGATTTTCGTTATCAATATATCGCATTTATAAAATGATGCAAATTCAATATACATATCCTATGCATTGATCTCATAAAATTGAACAATTATGTTAAAATTGCTAGTTTATTACCTAAATATCAATAAATTTATCCAAAAGAGTTATATATTTGAAATTTTATGGATAAGTTGGTTGATTTGATTAATACAGGTGTATTAACTTCTGAACTAGACAGCCAATTAATCAAATTAGTTAGCATACAAGGAACATTTCTTTTTAGTTGCTGTACTTATGGTCATTTAAGACGATGTGTCTCAATTTTATGAGTAAATTTATATATTTATATAAATGAAATTTAAATATATTAAAGTTCTTTAGTTAAAAATATTTTAATCTAAACTAGCATTAGGGCCTGTCATTAAATGATGAGTTAGCACGTCCGTAATCTGTGATAGGTTAAGCCACTAATTTCAATCACCGTCCGATTATATTCCCAGCGTAAGATTTTACCTTGTTTGAATGAAGATAACTCAAAGAGCTGAATTCTTCTTTCTTCCATATTATTTATTCATGAACTCACGTTTTTGCAGCACTTTTGATTGAACAGTTGTTACTAAAATCATAAAAAAAATTTTTCGAAAGATTTTATTTTTGTTACATTATACTGTTCTTTGAGTTTATCTAGCACGGTTTGTAATATTGGCCTAAAATTTTGACAGTTTGAATTAATACCTAAAAATGAAGTGATGCCGGAAATATCGTTCTCTTCCATTTCCTAATTCCGATTTATAAGTTTTTTTTAAAAAATATATCCAAATCTGTATAACCTGCAAGGCATTTGAAGGACCTTTCATATTAAAAAAAATTTTATTATAAACTTTATTAAAAAATTTGTTCTCTTTTAAGTCTTATAAGAAGTCGATATAAAATTTAAAAAAAATAAATACGATCAAATCGTTTTTATATATTCAAATTCGCAATAATAAGCCTTTTGCATTGTCGGACGGTGATTGAAATCAGTGGCTTAACCTGTCACAGATTACAGACATGCGATGAGTTATACGGTAAGAAATAAACATCGTATGTAAATATGTTATGCGTTGCAAGGGCTTTCATATATGTATGAATGTTACATGAATATACAATGACTGTCTAATGTGCAAAACTCTAATGCATAGACAAAGTTTTAAGATCTAAATTTATAGTTAAACATTTATTGTTATTTTTTTTTTTTTAAATTAAAAAACGGACCTATCTAAAGCAATTTTATAATTGATTTTTAAAACCAAAAAAAATTTTATTAAAAAATAACAACTTTATAAATAATAGCTTCAAAAAAAAACAGTTTCAATAACTATAAATTTAAATTTAAAAAGAAGAGAGATAAATTAGTTAAGTTTAAAAAAAAAAAAAAAAAAAAAATTAAAAAAATTAATTTATATATAACCATAGATATATGTAGCTACATTATCAATATAGTTTTTTTTTTTTTACAAAAAAAAAAATCTTAAAATCAATTTTTATGTTATAAATCTTATAAAATAAATATAAACTTTAAAAAGCTAGTGCTTGGCAGAATCAATTAAATATTTAATAGTCAAATACTTAAGTAATATTTGATGATCATAATTTTTAAATCAGGTAATGCATAATCTTGATCTAAAATAAGCTTTATTAGCTTTATTAGCTTTATTATTACTAACGCTAAACTTTAATAACTAACAAAACTACAAT
The DNA here is from genome assembly GCA_910591965.1 of Dentiscutata erythropus. NCBI lineage: Eukaryota > Fungi > Glomeromycota > Glomeromycetes > Diversisporales > Gigasporaceae > Dentiscutata > Dentiscutata erythropus. The sequence continues at coordinate 8,589 of CAJVPY010004118.1, forward strand.
TTATACAAGCAAAAATAAATTAAATTTCCAGGTTCAAGATCTTAAATTTAAATTAACTTGCATTAAAAATAAGACTTTATATTAAAGGTTTAAATTTTTATTTTTATTTAATCAGAAATAGAAGATCTAAGCAAAAGTAAGATCAAGACATTCAATTATATAGTAGTTAGACACATTCAAATTTCTATGCTTAAGGTAACTCAATATATTATAAAGCAGAATAGATTAGTTGCAACAATAATTTAAAAACTTTAGTAAGTAGAATAAGGTAAATGGCAAAACAATAATCCAGCTAATCTAGCTGCTTTGATGTGTATATACTACTAATAGCAAAAGTGGTCATCTTCATAATTCATATATAAAAAATCACTAGCAGATTTAAATCGTTAGAGAATTAAACCAAATAATGTAAATATAAATTACTTATTATGCTAGTGTGGTTTATAAGCTACAAGTTTTTATTTGTTGATCTGTTTTTTCTCTTTTGGTGGTTTTGGATTTTAAGTATTCAAAAAGCATATATTTTTAAGAATTTGGAAAGTATACTGTTTTTTTGATATGCTATAGTTATTAAACTTATTCAATAAGCATATAACCAACTTTTTTTTCTCTTTCAAGTACTAATTGAAGGCATTCTTTAATTTTCTAAAGTCATATATCATTACTGGAATTTACTTAATGGTGTTATTGAACTTTCGGGTTTCTATTTTTTTTCTTTTCTCTTTCAAGTATTAATTGAAGGCACTCTTTGATCTTTTAGGATTTATATATTATTACTAGAATCTATTTAAGGATGTTATTGAGCTTTTGGGTTTTTATTTTTTTTTCTGCTATTCTTTGATCTTTTAGAAGCTATATATTATTACTAGAATTTACTTAAAGGTATTATTGAGCTTCCAGGTTTTTATTTTCTTTCTGCTATTCTTTAGTCTTCTAGAAGCTATATATCATTACTAGGATTTACTTAAAGGTGTTATTGAGCTTCCAGGTTTTTATTTTCTTTCTGCTATTTTTTGATCTTCTAGGAGTCATATATCATTACTAGGATTTACTTAAGAGTGTTATTGGGCTTTCAGGTTTCTATTATTTTTCTACTATTCTTTGATCTTCCAGAAGTCATATATCATTACTAGAATCTACTTAAGTGTGTTATTAAGCTTTTGGGTTTCTATTTTCTTTCTGCTCTTAAGAATTCAGAAAGTATACTGTTTTTTGATATACTATAACTAATTTTTTTTTTTTAAGTAGCATAGTGGAAGTTTGTTTTGATTGGCTAAAATTGGGCTAAATATGATTGGTGATGATCTTTTTTTTTATACAGTCAATTGTAATTTTTAAAGTACTTTTATAAGTAAAAATTGTTATATCATATGAGAAAATTTTTTTGTAATATGTAATATAGAAACCAACTTGAGTCATTAGTATTTTACTTTGAGTTTTATTGTTTTTTAACCTGAGATACAATAGGATACAAAAGTTTCAAGATCTAGATGAGAAGTAAAGATTTCAGAAGGTCAGAAAGTAGTTTGGCAACCTAAGCAATTGGTGAGTAAAGTTGCAAGATTTTGTTTCAATTAGTTTTGCTTGCTTAATAAAAAAGTATTATTTCGCACTACATTCTAAACTGTACTTAATTTTTTTTGTTATATTCATTTAGGCTATAAGTATAGTTATAAATACAACGTTTATAATGGTAGTTGTTAGGAATATTCACGTATTTTAGAATCCAAGTTAAATATTGTATTGCGAAACTTAATTGTTTATTGTAAAATTAATGCATTTATTGTGAAAAGAATAATATATACATTGCAAACTATGAATAAAGCAGTTATTATGAATCAAATTAATATATTGTAAGACTATAATACACATCTTTAGACAAATTTTTTAAAGTTTTATAAGTAATAAATTCTCGTCCGGGTATGGCCGATACTTTATCTGAGGTACGATCAATATTTTTTCTGGGATATTTTAACAACCAACTTCCACTATGCTTTTTTAAATATTAATTAAAAGCATTCTTTGATCTTCTAGAAGTCATATATCGTTACTAGGATTTACTTAAAGGTGTTATTAAGCTTCCAGGTTTCTATTTTCTTTCTGCTATTCTTTGATCTTCTAGAAGTCATATATCATTACTAGGATTTATTTAAAGGTGTTATTGAGCTTCTGGATTTTTAATTTATTTTTGCTATTCTTTGATCTTCTAGGAGTTATATATCGTTACTAGAATTTACTTAAGAGTATTATTGAGCTTCTGGGTTTTTATTTTCTTTCTGCTCTTAAGAATTCAGAAAGTGTGCTATTTTTTGATATACTATAACTAATTTTTTTTTTTTTTTTTTTAAGTATTAATTAAAAATATTCTTTGATTTTCCAGAAGCTATATATTATTACTAGGATTTACTTAAAGGTGTTATTAAGCTTCTGGGTTTCTATTTTCTTTCTGCTATTCTTTAATCTTCTAGGAGTCATATATTGTTACTAGGATTTACTTAAGGGTATTATTGAGCTTCCGGGTTTCTATTTTCTTTTTGATATTCTTTGATTTTCTAGGAGTCGTATATCATTACTAGGATCTACTTAAGGGTGTTATTGAGCTTCCAGATTTCTATTTTTTTTCTGCTCTTAAGAATTCAGGAAGTGTGCTGTTTTTTAATATACTATAACCAGTGCTGTCATCTGGACTGAACTATTCCACTAGAACAGACTTTTTACTCCAGTCCAGTCCATTGAAATATGGGGTACTGGATTAGAAGAGTCATCCAGACAATTTTATAGTTATATAAAATCACGTGAAATAAACTTTAATGTTTCTGATTGGCTATATGTTGTAGTATTGGATGAATACAAATATTATTTTCCATTGGACGAAACCAATTACATAAGCTAAAATGCAAAAAATAAATTTCTTCTTTTCACAAATAATTAAAAATTTTTTTTTTAAATAAATATTTTCAATAACCAACATTTTGCTCTTTTGGGCTTTAGCACTTTTAAGCTTTTTTAAGTAATAATTTCTTGTGAACATTTAAAAAGTAATTCTTATAATAATTTTGCTAAAGATTTGTATTGTGAAATACAGTTATTAAATTTTAACAATTAGTATAACTTTATAATAAAAAAGATAATCTTTATCTATCTTTTTTTTTTATTATAATAGTAAACTTATTTAATTGATTAAACTATCTTCTGTTAATTGCTCTAATTATACATTTAGATATTTAAAAGTATTTATAATTTTTTGGAATAACTAGACTGGAATAACTGGACTGGAATACTTTCAGTATTTATTCCAGTTCAATCCAGTAATTTTTTGGAATAACTAGACTAGAATAACTGGACTGGAATACTTCCAGTATTTATTCCAGTTCAATCCAGTAATTTTTTTAACTGGACTTATTCCAGTGACAGCATTGACTATAACTAATTTTTTTTTTTTGTTAAGTATTAATTGAAGGTATTCTTTGATCTTCTAGAAGTTGTATATCATTACTAAAATTTACTTAAAAGTGTTATTGAGCTTTTAAGTTTCTATTTTCTTTCTGCTATTCTTTGATCTTCCAGGAGTTGTATATCATTACTAGAATTTACTTAAGGGTGTTATTAAGCTTCTGGGTTTCTATTTTCTTTCTGCTTTTAAGAATTCAGGAAGTGTGCTATTTTTTGATATACTATAACTAATTTTTTTTTTTTTTTTTTTTAAGTATTAATTAAAGGCATTCTTTGATCTTCTAGAAGCCATATATCATTATTAGAATTTACTTAAAGGTGTTATTGAGCTTCTGGGTTTTTATTTTCTTTCTACTATTCTTTGATTTTCTAGGAGTTGTATATCATTACTAGGATTTACTTAAAGGTGTTATTGAGCTTCTGGGTTTCTATTTTATTTTTGCTATTCTTTGATCTTCCAGGAGTCATATATTGTTACTAGGATTTACTTAAAGATGTTATTGAGTTTCTGGGTTTCTATTTTCTTTCTGCTTTTAAGAATTCGGGAAGTGTGATGTTTTTTGATAAGCTATAACTAATTTTTTTTTTTTTTTTTAAGTATTAATTAAAGGCATTTTTTGATCTTTCAGGAGCTGTATATCGTTACTAGAATTTACTTAAAGGTGTTATTGAGCTTCTGGGTTTCTATTTTCTTTTTGCTATTCTTTGATCTTCTAGAAGTTGTATATTGTTACTAGGATTTACTTAAAAATGTTATTGAGTTTCTGGGTTTTTATTTTCTTTCTGCTATTCTTTGATCTTTCAGAAGTCGTATATCATTACACTGGTCAAAATTTTTTTATATGATAAGACGATATGAAGGCGATATATAAAAAAACAACCAACCAAAAATCGGCTATAAGATATAAAACTGGTCGATAGAATCTTACAAATATCGGCCTACCGATATTATGATGATTAATAAAATATTAAATAGTAATCCAAAGAAAAGAAGATAG
>CAJVPY010004119.1:0-13036 GCA_910591965.1 Dentiscutata erythropus
AAAGAAGCTATACTTACCTCTTGGACACCGCATATACCTACGAAAGGATTCCCTGTGCCGTGTCGTCGTTATAGAGTAAATTAAGAAGGATTTACTCTGTAACAATATAATACTAATCTTAATATGCTAGTAAAATTAAACCAATTAGTTTTTAAAAAAATATAAAAAAAAAAATAATCTTTTAGCAGATTGCAAATACAATAGCTAGTATAGAACTTTTAAATAAACTATATTTATAATAAAAAGATATAGCTAGTAAAATTACTTTAATCAATTGTTTTTAGCAACTCTTCCCAACGATTACTCAAACCAAATTTGAAGCTAAGGAAAACCAAAGCTAGATCAAAATTATAATAAGGCAACATCGAGTCTAGTACTAAACTAAATAGTATAACAAGAGAAAATAACTTGAGTTAATTAGAATGACATCTAGCTCTACACTCTTGGAAACTAGTACTATAGAAAAATTTAAATTTTTTGTAAAAATTTTTAAAAAAGTGGGAATTTGTTTTTGACTCTGTTTTGCAGATCACAAACAAACATGTCCAAATTTGGTTAACAAACAAACAGTCTAGATTGTGCTAGATAATTATTCAACAAAACAAACAAACACGTGTTATACAAATAACAAAACAACAAAACACGTAAGATGTTAGAACTGCACGAGTATAGAAATTTTTTAATAAGCCTGAAGAGGATAGAGTAGCATTACAAGCAACACAAGATAAGTTTATATGAGAAGAAGATAAATCAGTAGCAAAGTATCTAGGCACTAGTGAAACTTATCTTATAGCAATAATACACAATGTATTATAATACCACAGTTGTATTCAATATAAAAAAGCAATAGAACAAAAATTAATAGAAGAAGAACAATTTTTATTAGGAGGCAAAAATGAAAACTCGATGCAAATTGATGTTACAGAAAAGAAAAAGTATACTTTCTTGCCAGCAACAATAAAAGCTTATCTATGTTAATGGAAATCGAACATATACAACATAATGCTATAAACAAGAGAAGAAATACTAATATCGAATTAGTTGATACAGACATAGTAGAGCATAGCACAAAGGTTATAAAAATACAAAGCGAAAGCAATATAGATAAAATTGAACCAACTATGATAGAAATTTTCCTAGTACAGATTAATAATGAAATAAGAGACAATAGCTCTAACTTTAATAATACAGAAGTGGAATTGCAAAATAATCCACGTAAACGAAATTCTACTGGATACGAAAAGAATACTCGGATTCCAGATCTAGAGCTAGAATTAACAAAGAGTATTTTAGTTTACAAAAAATGCGGCACTCTAGACTATGGGTTAAAGGAAAATTTAAAAAAGAAAGAGGAGAAAGAACAACTCAATATAGAATTAGTATCAAAAACAAATAACAAAAGGTGCAAATCGCATAAAAATATTTACAATTCATTATGAGCCCCAAAAAATAAAATCACAGCACAGGAGAGTAGAAAAGACTTAGTATACTTCTTTACTTTATAGGACCTACCAAAAGAAACAGACAAAGAAGAAATCAAAGCATACTTATGTTACTTTGGCACACCAACAATTCTTGAATAGTATTACAATTTTAGATCCAAGGCAGCATATATTAAAATTCTGCCATATACAGAACATAAAGAAAGAGTATTAAAAGAAGGCTGGTTAATCCACCTGGATCAAGATAAAACATATAGAACAACTCCAGGAAAATTCAATATCACTGAATTAAAAGAAAGAAACAAGTATAAAGGTGTGATATACAATATATCCAGAACAGCATTTGACAGCTTGCTCTTACGCCAACTTAGAAAGTATAATGTGCAGGCAGTATATATTTTTAAAAACTGTCACGGGAATTAAAGTCAAAAAGTATATATTTATTTTAGCTCAGAGAAAGATCTTGTCCAGGCACAGAAATATAATCTGTACTATCACAACACCAAATTGAAGTGGCAAATATTACAAGGCTACTTGGAAAAAGAAAACCTTACAGATACACAATTTCACTACAAAAAAAAAAATAAATATTACAATAAAGGAAAAAAATCAGTAAATGTAGTGGAATTACCAATAGTACAAAAAGTCAACAAAAGCCACACTGCAATTAAAAACAATAGCAATAGAGGTTCGAAGCTAAGAATTACAGGTAACAAAAAAGGCATTAGAAATAATAGTAATTTTGAAGCTTGAACCATTACTAGAAAACCCCTTAAAAATGTTGAAAATTTATATACAACTGGTTCAAATAGAATAGAACTAGAAGAAAAAAAAAATATAAAGAACAAGAGGTAGAGACAAGCCAAGATGAAAACCTTTAGGGGCTCTTAAATGAAATGAAGGAGAGATTCATAAAACTGGAGTGGCAAATCACCCAATGCTTCTAGAAGTTGCTACAGTTGAATCACGGATAAAAGGGTTGAAAGACACTCTAGAGTCAGGAAACTTAAACCAACCCCAACCCAACCACATAGATGAGAGATTGGAACAATTAAAGGCAGGTTTTCATAATATAAATAGGCTCAAAGGAAATAGAACAAAGTTGCAAGAACTTATAGATTACAATATAGATGAAAAAATAGATATTTTATGTGTAGCTTGATGTACCATCGTTGTAATTGCGTATAAAACACTGTTTCAAATCCTAATAAAAGCTTTCAGGCCAAAGAGGTCTCCTTAACTTTAAAAAAAAAAAAAAAAATAGATATTTTGGAAGTAACAGAAACAAATATTAATAAAAGAGAAGCAGCTTTTCTTAAGATAAATTAGCATCATTATAGGGCTTTCTAGACCAGAAATGCTATAGAAAAGAGAAAAGATTCAGGAGTAGGAATATTAATTAGAAAAGAATAGAAAATACATTTAACTAAAATAGTCCACAAAAATACTTATGTATTAAAAGCAGTCTTTAGATTCAAAAAAGCAATAATTGTGATCTGGGTAGTATACTTTCCTCCAAATGACAAAGCTATAAAAAGAAAATACAACAGCTTTTGATAAATGACATTACCAAAAGTAGCCCAAATATGAAATTTTTAATTGGAGGAGATTTTAATACTGAACTTGAATTTAATACCACTTATATTCAACATATAGATAAAGAACTTCTGGAATACAAGCACAGCAAACTTCTATTGCTAAATTGGTTTCAACGAGTTGACTTTGCAGAAGCATACTTGCTAATCAATCTACAAACCTTCAAGGCAACCTTTGCAGAAGCATACTTGCTAATCAATCTACAAACCTTCAAGGAAACCTGGTCTAATAGTAAATTTTGCTTAAAAATAGACCACATATGGTTAGATCCTACATTAAAAGAACTTATATTAGATAGTGATATCAAGAACATGGATCTAGTAACAGGTAGTGATCATAACCTGATATAGGCAAAACTGCTTCTAAGCCCAACACTTTATCCAAATTCAGTTGCCAAACAACGAAGAAGATATACTAGACAACACAAAATATACCTATATGATAAAATATCCAATGAAGACTAGGAAAAGTTTACAACATTATTAGAAAAATATTTAGAAAAGGAACAAAACAGGCAAGAAAAGAAAAAGTTGTAACTCATATCTCAGCTACAGAGTATCTAATAAATAAAGAATAGAAAAAATTGGCTAGTTGTATAACATGTGCAGCAAACAAGACAGTCCCATTTAAAAAAATTAATAGTAACCTCAAAGAAAAACAGAAACAAGTTACTTGGAACCCAAGATATAAATGAATTAAGCAGCTTAGAAATATAGATAGAAAGAGATCCAAAAACCTTAATAGCAGAGTTGATATAGCAGAACAATTTTTGATAAATACTCAAATTAATATAGTGAACCTTAATAACAAAACTGAAATTAGAGAGGTTCCAGACTGCTGTCACAGCAATAAGTAGAAGATCTAAAGAGCTGGATAAAAGTAATAGAAAAGAAAATACTTGCAAAACAAAGAACAGAGCAAGATAAAAAAATAAGAGCAAGCATAGAAAGAAGATTTGGAATGGTTGGCCAGTACAAGAAACAAATACTAAATAGCATTCTTGAGAAACTATAAAATAAAATAGAGATAGAGTGAATCCTAGTTACATCAGACCAGTTAATAGAAAAAAAAGAGCTAGTTTATAAACCGGAAGAAGTAAACGAGCAGTAGACAATCACTTCGCAAAACAATTTGAGGAGAAAAATAGCAATTTGAACAAAGAAAATAAAGCATGAAATTTAGAATATGAACCATTAAATTATGTTTATGAAAAATGGTATCATGACATTCTAGATACAATTAAAGAAAAAATGCTTCAAAAAACTTCTAATAACTCAGCTTCAGGTCTGTTGAATATCAGTTATACAATACTTAAAAGGCTAGGAAAAAAGACAAAAAAGATTCTCCTAGAACTCCTAAATCTAATCCTAAAAGGGGAAATGTCAAGAAGGTGGAAAATTGGGATAATTTACTCAATTCCTAAACTAGCCGAATGAGATCTTTAGCTAGAGAACATTAGACCTATAATGCTCCTAGAAACGTCAAAAAAAGGGTTAATTAGAATTATCTAGTGAAGACTAAGTGACTGTATTATGAGTCATAAGATTTTGAGAGAACTTAATTTTACAGAACTACAAGGAGAGTGTACTCAAGAACCAATCCATATAATGAATTTACTTATTAAGGCAGTGAAGCAAGAAAACAAGGAAATATGAATAATGCTTATCGATATTAAAAAAGCTTTTAATATAGTCGATCTTAAAAAACTACAACTTGCTCTAAAGCATATCAAAGTCCCAGAAAAATTAAAAGAGCTCCTAATCAACCTATTCAGAAATAGAGAAATTAAAGTGCTTACCAAATTTAGTATAACAAAAGGCTTTTGTGCAAAAAGGGGAATAGATCAAGGAGAGGTAATTTCCCCCTCTTATAGAGAATATATTTCGACCTGCTACTTTGCAAAAAATTGAATGGCCTATAGATTTAACATGGGGAAGAACAAGAACTGAAAAGCTGCAAGTTGTAGGCCTAGTATATGCGGATAATACAGCTTTGATGTCCAACTTCAAAGCTGATATAGAAAAATTAATTGAGATTGCAGAATCATTCTTTAGCCTAAACAACATAGAAATTAATGGGGAAAAAATTTTTTAGTAATAAACTCAAGAAATAAGTCAGAGAAAAAGTCAGTACTCATAAAAAAGAGAAAGATGAAAATAGTAGTGAAAAAGAAAAAAGAAGTAGCAAGATACCTAGAAGTATGGCTTACAGCTGCAGAACCTAAATGAACAATTATAGATAAATTAGGCCAAGAAATCAAACAAATAGCGAACTTGCTATTTAGAAATAGAATATGTAAAATATATAAACAATATGGTAATACTTCTTTGAGCCAAATACAATCTCAATACTATAATGCTTACTAAAAGGAACTGTAAAAAACTGCATCAGCCTATTCTAAGAGTTGCAAAATGGAAAGCAGAAATGGCTTCAACAGTATCTAATTCCATCCTAACACAAAAGGATTTATGAGGAATTAACTCCTTATAGCAACATCACACAGAGTATATGATCACAGAATGAATAATAATAGTGAACAACCCAAATCTGGTAGGAGATCTCACCAGAATGCGCTTAAAAGAGGCCCAACTCACACTAAGATCCAAGTGAAGATATTATACTCTACAAATGAAAAAACAATCTTAATACAGCCATTCTAGCAGCTACTAAAGAAATAGAAATTAGCATTAAGAACCTCAATTTAGAAGAGAGCTAGTGCATAGCTCCAAGAAATGGTACAATCCACGAACTAAGAGCCTTAATTCACAAAAAAGATCTAAAAAAAGGTGGCCCCAAACTTAAAAAACTTAATATTTGGTATCTTGAACAAATAGTCTTATGTTATGACAATACTATACTCACATGGCAACAGATGTGTAGAGTATGAAATTTATCAACAAAAGATCGAGTTCCAATGTGGTTTCAAAAATTAAAAAAGACAGTAATGCTAAACAAGATTTCTCGAAAAATTAAAGGATCCATAATACAAGAAAATGTGATAAATGAGAAACAAATAAGAACAAAAAAAAAAAAACTATTACACAAAAGGTCAAAAAAAGAATGGGTACTAGGAACAAAAAAAGAAAATAACACATGCTTCATAGGAAGAATCCAAGAGAAATCGTTTAGTAAAACGATTCAAATAATGGAGTGGGATAAAGAAAACAAAGAAAATGAAAACCACACAACTGCTTCTAACCCAAGATTGACTTCCACTGATAACACAATTAAGGCAAAAGTAAGTGATGTTGAGGACATAAGCTTATGGATTAGGAGAGACAGTAAAGAGGTTGGGTCGCTACTATAGAGCTAAAACAACTTAAAGACTTGGTGATTCCAGAGAAAAAAAACATTTATAAAAGAAAAGAAGAAACAGAAATAGTACACCAAATTCAACTAGAAAACTGGGAAATATATATAGTTAAAAACACTATAGAAAATAGTACCAAGCAACAGGAATTAGTACAAACATTAGAAGCAAACCAAGTATTTAAAGAAATAATATACTATACAGATGGCTTACTAGGAAAAGGGGTGTTAGATCAAAAGGCAGGATATGGTATAATACAGATAAATGAGAAAGGTAGCATAGTAAGAGAACTTAAAGGTAAAATACAAGAGTGGTTTTCATCTACTCAATCAGAACTCATAGAAATTCTAGGTGTACTATTAATCTCACCAACTAATTGTAAAATAAAGATCTTTACAAATAGTCAAGCAGCAATTCAAGCAATAGAGAAAATTAAAAAAACTAAAAGTACAAGGATGTGGTATAAAATCAAAAATTCAAGTATACTAGGAGCTATTGCCAAAAATATAAACACCAAGAACTTGGACTTATAGCTCTTCAAGGTCAAAGCTTATACAGGTGATATTCTAAACGATCTAGCAGATAAAGTAGCAAAAAAAGATTTAGATAAAAGTGAACCAATGGTCATTACTATAAATGAGACCCAGAATATAATATTTAGGCCAATATAGAAAAATAAAACAATCGAAGCACCAATCCACAGCTTTATTAAAAAGTTACTTGCACACTTCACAAGGCTAAATAGTTGTTTACCAACAACACTAGAGACACAATTTACCAGCAAAGATCTGCAAAGCAAGACTGAAAAATATTTAAAAGCCTTTGAAATAAAGAAAAGAAGAAAAAAGAAAGAATCTTTAGAGCTAACAAAAAATGGAGCTTTAGACTTAAAAGCCTAAATGGATTACTACTCACGCTCCAGTCACGTATAAAAAACCGTAAAGATCTTTACCTATCAGCAATATGTAAGAAGTGCGAGCAAGAAGAAGAAGATTTCGATCATCTTGCTACTTGTAAGGTGGATACAGAAAAGTGGGCCATTAAAGAACAAGAAATCGCAAAAGAAATTTGGAACAACCTAGACCCATATATAAAGAAGAAGCTTTCTCTAGATGTCCTACTACACACACTTATAGGTATAGAGATAAATAAATATCTACAAAGAAGGAAAAAAATGGCAAGAGAGCTAATTGAAACTGACTTGTCAACAACACTAAAATTAAGAGGTATTCCAAACCGAAGTTCTAAAGCAATCATACTGCAATGGTGGGATAAATGGCATACTTTCTTCCAAGATGAAATCTGGCTACAAAGGTGCAAAGAAGTAGCAAACTAGAAAAAGGAACTTGCTATTGCTTCTAGAGAAAAAAGAAGAAAGCATAGTACTTCATATAGCTCCAAACCAAGAAAAAAGCAAGCCAAGAAACCGGAAGATTCACCCTCTACTAATGAAAGCAAAATTGTGGAAAAAAGAAATAAACCAAGTTGGTGGCATAAGTTTAAAAAAGAAGTAGATATAACAATAGAAGAAGTAGATAGATAGGTATAAACCGGAAGGTGGTTCAGTTGGAATAAAAATTAAAATAGATCATGACAGGCTGTAAATCTTGGCTTATGAACTGTGTATTTGATATCTATGATAAATAAAGAAAAAACAGCAAGGCTAATTCTACTTTGGTAGATCGCACATAGGTACTAATAGGCAACCAGATGAGCCACACTTTAATTTTAAAAATAGCTTAGCTATAAATAGAAATTACATTTTTATGAAAATATAAAGTCTATATTCAAATAAAGTTGTGACATGATCAAAAAAAAAAAAAAAACTTTAATACCAAAAAAAAAAAATTACATAAAGCTATTTAAAGCCAAGTATATTTTATAAAATAATTCAATATTTATTTGTTATTTTTAACCAATCAAATTGATTAATTCTAAATCAATTTAAAAATCAAATAATTAAACTTAATTATCTCAAAATAAAGTAAATGCAAAATGGATCCTTTTAATATAAAACACTTTATATAATCTTGGATTTATATACAAAGTAAATTAAATACTAAAATAATTATTTTAATTCAAATATGCAAAGGTTTTAGTATTAGGTAATTATGTTATTGAAATAATTATTTTCAATATTTTATATAAGAAATATAGTAAAGGGATCTAATATACTAAATATTAAACACCATTTTCAAAGTAATCACTTATTTATTTTTGAGACATATATTATGTATTTTTTTTATATAAAATTTTAATGAGTAAAATTGCTCGATCTAGAATAAAATAAGATCGTAAGTTTAGTTACAGTATGTCATATTTTGACCTATTTACATACAAGTCACTCTCGTTATAGCGAAATGATTATTGTAAAAGTTCATATACAAGATCCCTTAAAATAGCAGACCCACCATGAATTAGACCCGGGTGTGAACTACAAAATCTTTATTAATTAAATGTTGTTTTTTTCAAATAGTTAGAATACCTATTATAAATACAAAATGTATATACATTTTAAATTTTTTTTTTTCATTATGTAACCTCTAGGTGAGTACTTCTGGGTCTGCTAAAAGGTTTAAAAATTAGTGAAATGAAACAGACCCAGGTCTTGTGTATGAACTTTTACAGTAGGCTGTGAGATTTTTTTCATTATGTCAAGAGTCTATTAGTAAATTCACTATATCGATATAAACAGTTCTTCACTATAACAAGAGTGATTTTATTATTTCTATCTTTTATTTGGGTTAGTTGGCTATATAAATGACCAAATGACTTTAATGACTCGGATCATTCGGAAATGATCAAATAATTTGGTCATTAGTTATTTGCAAATGACCCAAAATCCAAATAAAATAACCGGTGTTGTAAACATGAGAGAGACTTTGCTAACGTAGGTCAAATTAGCTTAGGGTTATAAGCATAGATTATGTGAGATTAAGGATTCGGATTTAACGATAACGGGTTATTAAAGAACTGTATCAGGATGTCAGTGACGTTTTCCGGACACATGATTTCCAAACATTGACGGTCTATCATTTGACCTATAAGAATAATATTATATACAAAATAGCGATAAAAAATATATATATTTTTAATATAATAAAAATAAAATACATATTAAATTTTCATTATATAAAAAAACCTTAGCATTAATAAAATTTTATAAAAGAAATTTACTACATCGATGTGTAATTATTTGCATATTTTGAGCAATATTAAACTTGCATATACATATAAAATTAAACATTTGTTTTACTACATATAAGTACTTTGTTATTAATTACCAAATATATTTTAATTTAAAGTTACTGTAAAAATAGTGTTCAGAGGTGTGGCGACTTAGTGTAGTGGTCTAGTCGTCACCCTCTCCAAGTGGCAGGTCTAGAGTTCGAATCCCACGGACAATGATTTTCGAAAATTAGGCTTGTGTTCGGTTAATGGCTATGCTTATCAGTTGGATCTAATTTGTAACTTCGGTCATACCATCTAGTAATGGGAGCAATGGTACAATAAATCTGAGGAACCGGCATAACTAAAAACCCATTTGGGAAGTCCTGTGTTAGGAGTAGTAGTGATCTACAATAGTATCACAAGAGGGCTAAATTCGAACTGGGGCCCAAGATCAGAAAACCGAGCAACCAGATCCTAATGGCGGAGGACACATCAGCCAAACTGCCAGGTTGTCACACCAGAGGAAAAGGACATATACTCCGAAAGTATGTACCAAGGGGAGGGCGTTTTTTAGGCACCTAAAGCCTGGGCAGACCGACCTTTCCAAGTTGCCGGCTGGAAGTAAGGGAGGAACCAATAAAGAATCTGGGTAAGAAGATGGTCTAATTGCAGGTATCAGGATTGTTGTGAACCTATACAAGGGCAGAAGTAGGTAACAGTCTAATTAGGAAAGTTGTGGTTGTCAGATTGGGTAGCAGCAGCACCCTTAGGGGTGGCTTGAGATACGAACTTGGTTTGGCGGCATAATTAGTACTAGTTAGATAAGGAGTTCAATGATTAGCCCTAACTCCAAGTACATAGATTAAGCTGTGGCGGTAGGTTATCGAAGCCTGGGTGAATACATAGGTGGGACATATACCCTAGCAAAAAGTTAGTCACTGGCTTCAATGTTGAGGTTCGGTGCAGTTCCACGATTAAGTGGTGCAGCTATTATATCTAGGGCTTAGTAAAGCAACTAGGTGGGGTTAGGTGTTTCAGTAATCATTAGTTTTACAGTATAGACACCTGTCGTTTAGAAATAGTTCTTATACGCTATTTGCCGACAGGCTTAAAGTTTATCACTTACCATTTATATTAGTTAGCTAGCATCATTTGTACACATGAATTAATTACTAAAATAAATACCTGGCAAGATACACCAAAGTTAAAAAAAAAAAAAAAAAGTGTTCAAGATTTTGTTCTGCGCCATGTTGGTTCACGCTTTCGTTTATGCTATGCAGTCTCAATATCATTATGTATTGTAAATAACTTATTTAGATTATCAACAACATGCTTAACATGTTGAATATTATTAGCTGAAAGTTCCTCATTCAGATGCTCTACTAAACGCTTCATAGCTGCCACTTTAGATTTACAAGTTTAGATTTCTGAATTGAACATATCATCATCAGGTATTTCAATTGCTTCGTTAGTCTGCATATCAATTTGTGGTGTTAAAAATAAATAAGAATTGTTAAATTCTTCCTTAAGTAAATTTTGTAAATTATTTGCATTCCAAATAAGAAATGGATAGTCTTCTTGTCGTTTAAAGTTACTGTATACTAATCAAATATCCTGAGAACCAAGTGATCTTGCTTTTTTAATAGCATGTTGAACTAAATGCTTACAAATTAAAAAGCGACTACAAAGAAACATCTGACAACTACAAATTCAACATATTGGATCAATAAAATATCATTCATGATCATTATCTACAATTGGTTTAATTGCAAGTTGCTTCCAAGTATTTTTAAAGTTATCAAACCAACATGGCACAATTTGATCCAAATGTATTTGTTCAAAGCGAATAATTTGATCAGGAAGAAGGCATGAACAGATAATCCAAATAACATAATCAAGTCTTGGTCGATTATGTTGATAAAGATAACAACACTTAATTACCCACCAATGGGCCTCAATTGCTATATTTGTTTTATTAATTGGAAATGTTGTTTTTACAGATCTGGCCCAAAGTACCCATCTTGTTGGTTTATACCAAGCTGGCCAGAGATATGACCAGAGTAATACAAGCTTATTTTCTACACAAAATCTATACATTTCATAAACTGCATTTGTTCGAATTTCAATAGCTGCAAGAAATTTTCCTGTTACATCAATAGAAATCTTCGAATGCATATTAGAATGCTTAATAAAAAAGTTAAATAAATATATACTTGTTTTTTATATAACTTTTTTAAAAAATAATACAATATATATACCTTTCTAATAAGATTAATAACTTTATCTCGAAGATGTTGTGAACATATTGCATAATTAGATTCAGAGAATTTAAGGTCAGGCTTAAAATTAAGATCAATAAACTTAAATTCTGCAAAAGCTTCTTCTGGTTGATATTGGCTATGTTTAATTTTTTTTTGGCTTTTAAGCTTTTCTTTAATAGCTCTTTCTAAATGCTATTAGTATAAATATACATTTATACTAGACCAAATTTTTTTTGTAGCATTTATCTCTGCAAAATCTTTGTTCTTATAAAATATTTTAGTTGTAATCCTTGGTCATAAAGAGAGCGAAAGAAGCTAGCAAGTGCCCTTGTTTGCAATCCTAATCTTTTTTCAAGATTTGCTTTTTCAGTATTTAATACCATATATACAAGTAGAAAGCCTGCACCATCAATACTACTAATAACTTCATAGAGTTCAAAACGGCCTTTAGCCGTTTTGTAAGTTGCATTACAATGAATGTTTACTGCAGGTAAAAGTTTAAAAAACAAAGAAATTGTAAACCCAATTGCAATAATTAAATTATTTTCCCAATTAAAACAAATATTGTTATTTGTACAAGTATTTTCCAAAAAAGAACAGGCAGAAATAATATAATCTTTGTTTGATTTATAATGACTTTGACAAAATATCATCTACCAATAATGGATTTGCTTTGAAGTTATGTATAAAGTATCAAATTTCTGCTAAAGATGTACTCATAATTAAGCAGGGTTTAAATGAAGATTATTCATTATTTCATTTTTTACTTCTAATGAAGTAGAAACATCAACAGGTTTTTCATGTTAAATATGATGAATAAGCTTTATTATCACCTCTTTTACAGCTAAATCAATATTTATAATTATTTTTCTCTAACAGTTAAAACGTGTTATTTTCTTGCGATTTGATTTTTTATATTCACATGTAAGCTCTTGACATTGTGAACATGCTAGATAAAATATACCAACTCCTAAATGGCATACTGATATAGTTGGTCCAGTTGTAAATCTTTAAATAAAAACAATATTAATTTGGTTTAATTTTTAAATTTATAAAATTAAGTAATACTTACACCCAACTATATTTATCAGCCTCTTCACTTTCATCTACTAATAACTTTGCTATAAGCTTGATATCATGGTGAACAGTGGTTAATACCTCATCACTAAGTTCAATGCAAAATTTAAGAAAAAGTATAGTATTCTCTTCAAGATAGTTAATTTGATTTGATACATATTCAATAATATTTGTTATAG
>CAJVPY010004120.1:0-13036 GCA_910591965.1 Dentiscutata erythropus
TTAAATGTCAGATTAGCGGAAATCGCAATGAAGTCTTTAGCCAAATTATTACCGCTAATCTGATATTTAAAAAAGTGAGGTAGAGGGTGTAGTGCTTATTCACGATAGGATACGGTACTAATACTGTAATACTTCAATGCTACGTCTAAACTATAATTCAGATTTATTATTAAATACATCATTAATTAATAAACAATCATTATGCCCACAGCTATATTTATACAAATAAACCTTACAGGAAGAGGTATTATATAAAGATAATTTCCACAAAATCAATGCTTATTGTAAAATACGATAAATGTTTCCGAGTTTAAATGGACTTCAAATAATAAATGATTATCCACTAAATTTACGTGTTTATATTTCAGTTTTTTTTTTCTTCAACGTTAGTAATAGTCTTGATCGAATAATAATTGAAAAATGATTGTTATGAAAATCAATTTCTTATTAAAAGACTCATTTGACATAACCGTAACTTTATAACAAGTGTCAGTTATTATGACCTACGTCGTTATGACACTTTCGACGTGACGACACGTCAATTAGACGTCTTCAAATGTCTGCATCTATACTAAAGACACCGCAAAAATACTGTACACATCGTTGCTCACTCTTAATACTTCTAAAACTAAGCACAACGTTCAGTTTGATAGTTTTACTTAATAATTTTTAGTTTTTTTTTTTATTGAACAGATATAATTTTAAATAAGGAATTTTAAACATTAAGAAAAAAAACTTTTTCGGCAAATTGCGTTCACACCACAGTTGCCTAATCGTTTACATCATCTTCTACTCCTACTTCGGTAAAAATACAATTATTCTCTGATCCGTGAGATAGAAAGGAAGTGTCTCCATTCAATTCAAGTACCCAGCCTTCTTTGCTTCTTATACATTTTGTTAAAGAACACGTAGAACAATTTATTACAGCGTTTCTTTGTTTAATTAAAGCTTTCACTCCAGCGACTAATGATGCTGCATGCACAATTATCAAAACGCATTTGAGATCCTCTCCTGCATCTATTAAACTTTGCATAGTTCTATCCAGCCTCTTGTGAAGTTCTTGGAAAGTTTCCCCATCATTAGGCAGCTTTGTTATAGGAATATATGTGGGATTGATACGTGGAAAGAATTCATGTAAAACAGAAAGGGGCGCACAACTAGGATAAGTTCTTGCCTCGAAGGGGTCATACCATTCGCTATTATTTAATAACAGCTGATCAATTATTTCAAATAGGCAACAATTTTTAGGTTTATTAACATCAAAAAAATAAATCGACAAACCTTAAACCATACTCGATAGAGATTTCTAAATCTAATTTATCCGCAATTATGCTTGCAGTTTGTAGTGTACGATAAAGAGGACTAGAATAGATACGATCAATCTTTATATTGTTTTTCACAAAATATTGACTAAGCTCTAGAGCTTGATTGCATCCATGTTCACTTAATCTAGGATCCCAAGGTAAATTAGTCGGATAAGTCGCTTCAATATTAATTGGCGTAATCCAATCCATTCGATGGCCATGCTTAATAAGGAAATATCAATGGCCTTAATAAAATATGTTATATATTTTATAATGGAATCATTTTCTTACCCGTGCAAAGTATATCGTTTCTAACATTTTCTACTGCAATGAGTTCAAGGAGAAAAAAAATCGATGTAACACTTTTGTGATATAATGTTTATATTTATACGTATTCAAGCTTAACCATAGGTGGTTAAATATTAATATTAAGCAATTTCTGGAAATACCGGGTTCAGATTAAAAAAGATTAGATGATTGGCAGAAAATCATTAATACGTTTAGTACTCTATATATAAGTTGATTCGGGCTGATACCTAATTTATACGTTATAAAGTATATATATTTTATATTTAATTAAAGTACGTAATAATACGTAAAAAAAAAATTTTTTATATAAATTGTTTCGTTGGTGCTACTAAAACGCCACCTTTAAATTTAAAAAAGGCTAGTTGCCAACTTTTAAAATGAGCCAAAAGAACACGGTAGGATCTATTATACGAATAACCTAATTTGTCTAGGCCATGGCGGCAAATTCCGGTCACGGTACTATTAAAACAGAGACCCGTACTATCAATCGGATTAAGAAGATTATTTTCAATTGGATCAATTGGTCCAATTGTTTATTGACAACATTGCGTGCCAGCCTATTAATTGATCACGGCTTGATTTATATACGTTATAAGTGGATAAAACAATTGTAGATTCAGAATCAATGTAAGTTGGATTCGGATCTTAAAAAACCTTGAGTGATTACGGGATTTTATGCGACCATATTAGTAATATAAAATACACTTAACGTGATCGTATTAAATTTAATATGATCTTTTATTTTAATGAATTATTTCATTTCTAAAACTTTTTTAAGATGTTAATCTAAGAATATCCTTTGTTTCTAGTCTTTAACGATTTGGTTAATAAATATCTTGAATGAAAATCTTTATTTTTATTTCACAAAACGACTATTACTTATCATCGCGGCACTTCATTATCCCATTACAGTAATATAAACTTAGTCGATAACCAATCCAATGATCAAATAATTACAGACACAAAATGAGAACGAATAGTCTCTTATCAAGGATGAAAATAGATCGTGAAAAAAGATAACCAAGACATGTATTTTCAAAATGAATCATGACATGCAAAAATGAAATTCTCGGTATTATCTATGGTGTGAATGAATTTTTATGGCACTTGTGCTAATCGAATTTAACGACTTGAAGTATGCCAAGATAAAAGTTGATAATGAATTACATTCATCGTGACTAGTACAGTAGTATGAAGTGCAAACTATAAATGCGAGTATCGTCCAAGACAACGTATTACATTATATTTTTATTATTAAAAATATATAATTAAATTTATTTTGCTTGTTCGCTTTAAATGTTTAATTCTACTTGTCGTTTTAAGATCCAAATTTCACTTGTGAATTCCGGATCTACAAATATTCTACAGCATATTTTTTACGTGAAATATTCATGTGACTTCTGAAGCCCCAAAAGAAGTAAGCGAAGAATTCAAAAACGAATGTTGACAGTAAACTCTTGAATGGGTGATTCAGTTTGACATTACGACGGATTTGTCAAATTTAACTAATTATTGGTCCTCAAATTTAAGTTTACTATTTATTTTTTAACGGAAAAAAATTATTAGCCTCCGATCTATAATAACAATGCGTCTAACCCATTTTCCATTAGCGCAACCCATTTTAAATTTCTGTACAATTCAGATAACCCATTTTAAATTTATCGTTACGTATACGAACGTACAGTTTAATAATTTGCAATGACCGTCAGTTAACATTGACAGTATTTTATGGATAACAGAAAATTTAAAAAGTATATCATCGTTAGATCACATTACATATATGTGAAGTCAATTAAATGACTCACAATCTATGGTCAAAATTTTCAAACTTTGGGGTATTTTACAATCCGCCGTAATGATGATACGTAACACTATGCCCTTAGTTCAATTTACATATGATCTGCTTAAAAAGTGCATTTGTCAGAAGTTCGTAGGTAAATTTACCTGAAACGTTACGGGGTAAATTGTATGGCTTATAAAATGTATACTAAAGTGAAGAATTATACAATAGCCAGAGTAGAGATGGGTACGTGCGCATTATGCTCATACCTGTGTGCAATCATGCATGCGCATGGTGTCTGCGATCTTGATATAGTGTAAGTGTTTATTAATAGGGATGTTGATGTTAAAAGTCCTGTCCGGTCCGAGACTCCAAAGAGTCGAGTTTTTATTAAAATCCGGTTCCAAGTCAAACTTGGGACTCGACTCGCATTGCACGTACATCTTGTATATTAAATATAGAACTGTGTACGCATGCAAAGTATGCACGAATACACTTTCTTTTTTTTTGCTATATTTAAATGTTCAAGATGCACGTGCAATGCGAGTTGAACCCCAAGCTTGACTTGGGACTGGACTTTAACAAAAACTCGACTCTATGGAGTCGAGTTGGACCGGACCGGACTTCAGCTTTTTTCATAAATTCCGGAACAACTGAAAAAATTAGATGGCCGAATCGATAAGTTACCGAGTTCGGTCTAACTCGGAAACTTATCGATTCGGTCATCATTTGTTCCAGAATTTATGAAAACAGCTGTAACTATCGTAAACTGTTGACTCTTACCCGGTGATATTTAGTGGCTTAATTTTGATTTATACCCGGGTACTATACATTGTATACTTCGAAGAGAAGTGCCGGGGATATGCATGTACGCACATACATATGGGTTGTTGCATAGCAAAACCATGATTAGAGTATATATATTTTATATGTTCTAAGCATGGTTTAGCTGTGCGACAACCCATATGTATATAGCAGTTCGAACAATGTACCCCCTGTTCAATACCCCGGGTACAGTACTAGTCAATGTAAATACCCAAATACAAAACTTAGCAGTTTACGATATTTATTAATGACCCGTAGGTTACAAAAGCGAAAATACAACTTTTATAAGGCCGCTTGAAGTTAAACTTTCGTTTAATGTTATCCACCCCCCTCCGTCTCCTGAGCTCCCCAAAATTAAACAAATGGAAGTGATAAATTAGTTGGTATAATGGCCGGCACGGTGATCGGTACACTATATGTTTATTTTTATGCTTGTTTAATTCCCCCCCTCCCACCGTGAATACCAAAAAATAACGTTAAACGAAATTTTAATTGCAAGTATTACATAGTTGAAAATTTGTTTGTTATAACTTTATATTTTAAAAATAACGTTAAACGAAGTTGTAATTTCAAACAACCTAATTTTACATCAGTACGGGCACGGGTCTTGGATTGACAACTCTCACGGTCCAACTCTTAAGGTTTTAGCAGATTATCCTTAAGAAAGAAATACCCCTAACGCTTAATTTCTTTTCTGTTTCCGGGGAATGTTCTCTGCAAACGTTCTTTTTTCGCGTCTGTGTTACAGCCACTAGAACATTCCATCGATGATCCTTATAATAATCGAAGTTTCCAAATGTTGATCATCACCATGAAAGATCATCGTAGGTGTACCAATCAGACTAATCAAGACAATCAAATGTGCGCAATATTTTTAAAATAATAAACCCTTACTAGAGTTTTGCAAGGAAGGTGATTTAATAGTAGGGATGTTATAGTTCAGTCTATTTCGGTCTGGTTCATAAAAGACCGGTTATACATTTTAGCTGTTAATTTGTGGACCGGACCGGACTAAGGACCATAATTGGACTGTTATTAGAACCAACAAGATTAATTCGATTCATGTACAATTTTAGTTTAAAAAAAATTACAATAGGGTGATTCAGAATTAATGTTCAGGTTTCTGATTTCGAATTAAATTAGTGATGTAATTGCTTTGAAATAAGGGATAGAAATGGGAATTTTTAAACTCTCATTATTTTAGAAATAAGTTAATATCATCCTAATATAACCGATTGAGTTCATATATATTAAATAGCACATTTATTTTAATTATTGTTGCCAATATGCATATTTACTATAATGACAAATATATAATTATTTTTACTATTTTATAGTTGACATTTAATTAGCCATATTTTATCGTTGAGTCCAACTCAATTTGTATACTTATTGTTCACCGGTTCCATTTTGAATCCAACTAAAAGAATTCTATTTCCTGTGTTTGAAATAATATGACCGGCCATCGAAAAGAAAATGTAAAATAATTTCAAGAAATTGAAATTATATAATCAAACGTCTCATTTTGAGGTATTTTATAAGCAAATGAATCAAAACAAAATACGTATTTAGCTTTTAAGTTAATAATAAAATATTATGCAGTCAGATTATTAACGCAATTAACTTTTGAATCAATTATAAAATCAATCATATCCAAAAAATATTCTGACGGTTTTTTAACCCGAATTTGAACTTGAACTACAGTCGTCCTCCCATACAATCACACAGTTGGGCACATAGTAAATTTTTTAAAAAATGTGCTTATAAAGGGTTGTGCTTATATGGAGGTTTTTTTCTTATAAATTAAATCATAGTTTGGCCTAAATAAAAATGTGATTACATATTATGTGATTATATGGGAGATGACTATATGGAGGGATGACTGTATATTTAACTAGAACCGTACTTTACCAGGACCATAATTAACCGGAACCACTATCTGAACCAAGACTTAACAGTTATTTTTGAAACTATAACATCCCTATTTCATAGACAAAATTTTGATTTATCAGCAGCTTTTAAAAAAAACGTGAATTTAATATTACACCTGATCCGGAGATCTTATTGGGTCGATTGTTAGAAGAGATCTGATTTGTGCACCTGCGACGATTTTTCATGGTTCTACTGGGATCTTTATTATAGGCCCCCACCATAAAGATATCCATTTTATATTCTTGCGACCCCGTTTTTTTTTATAATTAAATGAATAAGTTTTGCGGGCGCCTTTAAGCTTAATTTGGTTTATATTTCTATATACATTGCGAAGAACAGTGACATTTTTTCTTAAAGCCGAAAACCTTACAAGACTTTGAAATAATTCGAATCTATGATGGTCGATTATATTTTCAAATTTATAGTAATATTCGAATATTGTCATGGCAGGGACCTATAACAAAGATTTCTAAAACCTGTTTTACTACGCCTAATTTCGGAATCTCGCTTTTAGCCCGTGACACAGTGTAAGGGATATATTTACAAAAGTATAATTCTTTTTTAAATATTATTATTTCAAATTTATATAAACATTTTAAATTGTTAAAAAATGATTAGAACAAATTTATATATGAGTGCTGCCAAGGAAAAACCTGTAAGTCATGCTTTTTGAATATATATTTACCTTTAATAAAAATATCATTATTTTGAATATCTTTGAATTGTCTTAATGAGACGCTTATAGAATAATATTAAGAAGATAAATATTTAAAAAGCACGATTTACAGTTTTTCTTGCGCCATTCATGGGTCTTTGCCTTGAAAATCACTTTACGACATTTCCCGATCAGGCTAATTCGGGAAAAATTTTTTTTAGATTCGTTATTTATTCAATAAACTATTAAGTCAATAAAGGTAAAGGTGATACGAACCAGTATTTTAGACTGCTTTGTCCGAATTAGCCCGATGGGAAAGTGTCGTAAGTGATTTCAAGGCAAAGACCCTCATATTAATTCAAAATAGTTATTTTTGATCTAATCTTTAATTTTTTTTTGTAAATAAATAAATAAAATTTATAGCTTCAACTTTCTCATATTAGGGTTAGAATTGGGTTATATTTAAAATTTGGATTAGGTTTTGGTTTTAAATTTTTTAATTAAAGCATTACATAATAAATTAAAATATAGAGTGCCTCATATTAAAAAGGCCCATTTTGCAATTTTTCGAAAAAACGAGTTTTTATTAGATCCATGTAAATTTTGACATGATTGACATTTTCAATTATTAAACACTATCTCAAAATGAGGTATATGTCAAAATGGGCCTTTTTAATATGAGGCACTCTATATCAGGAAGACCACTGGAAGGTCACTAGAAGAAAATTAATAGTGTCACTGGAACTTAAAGTTCCAGTGACACTATTGACTTAACTTCCAGTGGCCTTCCAGTGGTCTTCCAGTGACAACACTACTCTATATAATAGGTGCGTTTTGGTAAAAAGTGGTTTATTAAATATAGATTTTATATAACCAAAAAGCAAAATAATTGTAATTTATTTAAATTCTAATGTAAAAATATTAGCAAAAATGAATTTCAAGTATATTATTATACTAAACTTAAAAAGAAGCCAAGACTAAATTTATTACCAGGCCAAATTTAATAATAATTTATTAATATTAATAAACTAATAAAATTAATTTTATACGTAAACTCACATCATTTTGAAAATTATTCATAAAAGCTGATCCGGTAATCGTTAATAAAAAAAAAAACCTCCCTTTAAATTTTAAAAGAAAATTTACAATAGCCAAATTCAGCAAAAAAAAGAAACTTTTTTAGAACAATTTTAAAAACTAATTAGAATCTTGATTAAATTTTTTAAAAAAAGGTCAAAAATTTAAATTGAAAAAGATCATCTGGCCAATCTGCTAAATTGGAAGTTATTTCAAAAATGTCATAGCTTTAATGGACCCTCTTAAGATAATGTAAGGATTTGCAGAATAATTGGGAAGATCTCCAGTCATTGTCGATTTCGGAATAACGAGCGCAAATACGGTAAGTTAGTTCCGATGTTGACTTATACAACTATGTGGGTGGCAGTATACCCAGTGTTGGGCTGGACATTGGGCATGGAAATTTGACCAGTTCAGTCCAATCCATTGGACCCAAAAGTATTGGGCATTGGTCATTGTATATATAAATCAACAATTATAATATCAATCAAAAATCTTTCCCAGTATCACACCAGAAAGTCGTGATCACGTGATAACGATAAAATTCATAAAAAGTTCCTTAAGATTAGGGTTAGAATTATATTAGGGCTAGAAATCAGTGAAATATATGGTAAAATCGCCCCAAAAGTGTTTTTTTTATATTTTTTAAATTATTGGACATATTGGCTGGACATAAGTCCAAGTATTGTGTCCAATATCCAGTCCAGTCCAGTCCAATATCATAAAAAAATAGTTGGACATATGTCCAGTGCCAACATTGAGTATACCCTATAATCTAACTTATATTTCAATAATACAGTACTTCAATGCTAATATTAAGTATAAAAATACTCAATCCCAATACTGTATACTAATTCCTACTCCTAAAATATCATTCATTTATGCGAGAGTAAGAAACGTTCATACGAAACTAACATATGGATGAAAGTCACAAAGAAGTTTACACACAGTTTATATATAAATAAGTCGCGCAAAAATCTTTATTATGAGAAGAATCACGAAAAATACTTGAATTCAATTAGATCGAATTCAAAGATCTTTTATACATGAGGAATATTAGTAATCATTGACGCGTTTGAATAGATTTCCTTCTAAAGATATACAAAAAACTATATTCAAGCACAATCTAAAACGCGCATCATCATAGCTTGTATGATAATATTTATTTCCTTTTCTATGCTACCGACTGAGCTTTGCCTTTCAATGATATCCTACAATATCTCATTGAGATTTACCGCATTTATCCACCACCATAACAACACGATTAATTTAAGAAAGATCGTCAATTGCTAAAGTAGGATTAGTGTAGATCTGTCAATCATAACTCTAAAAGATTATTCCAGGTGTTACCCATGAATATTACGATACAAAAAATATGGGGAAAACCCATGACGGGGCATAGCATATGCGCTTTTTTATTTGTGTATCAAAAGTTATACGATGTCATTTATAAAAAAGAAAAGTAGAGAATACTAAATAACTATACATACAAATACGTACGTACATGTTTTATTGAATAATGATGTATTTTATTTGCTTATATTCATGGCGATGAACCCTTTTTTTAGAAATTAGCCGATCAACGGATAAACACATCGGAAAAATAAAACCAAAAAACGGATTCGTGGATTAGAGAAGAAAAAAACAAAACAAAGAACCATAATAAATAAACCCATATTTTTCAAAACAGTACAATCCTAAATACAACGTTCAACTCTGGTCTAAAGATATATACCAAACCTTCATAAATGCGAGTTCTCTTATTTCTTATTGTAAATTATCAAAAGTCTCATTAGGGTGACTTGAATGTATTATATTTTTCTATTTAGAAATAAGTAACATTAAGAATTTCATATATATTAATCATAGAGATGTGTCACTAAACTTGCGAATATTAGTAGAAATGCATAAACATACGTTAGATAAACGCAGTTGAAAGAATGGGTAAAAAATAATAATAATAATAAAAATAAAAAACCCCGATAGTTTAAAGCTTCATTGATTAGCGTGTTGTCTTGAAAGCAAAGGATCATAAAATGCATAGTTATCTTCACTTAAACCATCGTCGAAATGCGTTGATTGAACTGGAGTAAAATATGAGTAGAAAGGTGACTCAACAGGTAATACTACTGATGAAATTGGTAATGTATTAACGTTAAATCCATAATTGTCACATTGAGGAGTAAATGGTAAGTTGCTGTTAACGGGTTGATAATGATAGAGGGGAATAGAATTAGGATTAAAGGGAAAGTTTCCATTGGTAGTCATAGTATGTTCTGAAGTAAGCATGTCATTATTGTTATTTTTTCCAGGCAATTCTGATGCATGATTGAAGAAATTCAAAGTCCAATTAAAAATATCACCAAAGTTCGCTGACTGTGAATTTGGGATCTCTTTTTGAACTACCGATTTTTCAGAGCCAGCTGTTTGCACTTTTGAATCATCAATATATGCGGGAGGTTTTATTGTTGGAGGAAAATGTTTCTTTCTAGTACAACTAGAAGTATAAACAAGAGTTTCTTTCCTCTGTCTAATGAGTTCTTCTTCAACTTTAGCTGCAATGTTTTGATACTCTAAACAAGAGACAATTATTGTTAATATAGAACTCTAGAATGTAAAAATCTAAACCACAACACGTAATAATCTCACCTTTTTTTACTTCATAACTTTCGTTTCCCCAAGCTTTAGCTATTTGTGGGGATAGTTCAGTCATGGACAGCTTCCTTGAAGAAGACTTAAATTTATTGTACTCGAAAACATAGTAAGCACGATATATAAGCCAACAATTTGGACCTCTTGAACCAATTTTTTCCGGATTTTTTTTGAGTCTTTTTCGAACGATTTCGAAGATGTTGATATGTGGAGGGAAAGGAAGAGTGAATGCAACAGAATTGCTAGAACAAGACAAATTTTCTTCAGACATACTTTTAGAGTAATGATGTTATTTATGTATGATGAACGAATTTTTTGTTTTTCGTATTCATCAAAATGATAATTTATACAAGTGCTTGACGTTGAAAACCTGCAAGGAACGTTTGATTTAAAGGTTATAAAAGAAGCACTAAAACGGATTAATTTCTGTTGCATAAGTATAGAGATTTCCACTTATGGATTTATATCGAATAAAGGTTGAAATTAAAAAGCATTATGTAAATTTATTGACCAATTATTTTTGATTTGTGAGTATGCATTAAATTGATCTGATCAACGATATATCAATCATATATTATTTATTGTAAAAATTGTATTACATTTAAGATTTACGCGTAGCCCCTACGCGTCAATTAAGATGGGTTCACGTGATGTCGATCCAATTACAATGTGAAAAAAAATTTATTTTTAAATTTTAATATAATCGCATACAAAAATGTTGAAACTCATCGGTCCATCACATTATTTCGGTCATCAGACTCCGTGAAATTTAATGAGCATCTTTAACGAATTTATCACAACGCCAATAACTATAAATTCCTACTAAACTTAAATCGGAATAGATTTAGGAAGTCAATCATTCTAAAGGACTAATTTGATATGTTTGTGAAGGAAGAAAAAATTTCCTTTGATTGATCTAAATCGTGACGCATAGATCAAATGTTTGCAAGGGGAACGGAACTAATATTGATTTGTAATCTACTTATGCTTAATTCTAAATAATTTAAATTCATTTATTAAGTACAGTAGTAATAGTTGTTTGTTGGCAACATCACAAACATGAAAGCATTAATTTTTTTATATCATCTATTTAGTATAAAAAGATATAATTTTATCAAATCATATATGTTCGGATAACCAACACTTGATATTTCGGCAATTCTCAAAATCTGATCCAACTTCTTTTTGTCTTTATTCTAAGTATTATTGCATCTGAATGTAAATCTATATGTCACTTTTTGCTGTCTTTGAAACCTTTTTTTGTAAATAGTTATTCATAATAAGCAAGAAATATCAGATTATCAATTTAATACACCATAAGGGTACGTTGTTGGAACAAATTTCACTTATAGAATGTGCACTTTTAGCCACAACTTCATATTATGCAAATTATATTAAACCGATTCAGTGATGCGGACTTACAAAGGACGCATATATGGAGGACTGACCGTAACTTTAATAATTTAGGAAAATCCGTAATACATAACAACCAAATATATATAAACTAACATTTATCTTTGTATACCTTATATGTATTATTACGTAGTAAACGTGGGTTTTCACGTTTAAATAAAATGGATGATTTCAAACAGAAAAGCCCAGTATTACCAATAATCAACAGTCACATGATTTCAGACTTATAACCAAACTTACTTTAAGCAATGAGCATTCTGCTGCAGGCCAGTGAATAAAATTCGATGTGCGCATGTGCGTTCCGCACATAGAATTTTTTTTGCGCGCAAAAAAATATAATGCTGTGCGCAAAGCGCATGCAACTTTTTAATAAATTATTTAAAACAATGTGCGCTATATAGTTAGCCTTACGATTATGGTGTAATTCACTTCTCCCTCAATACCATAATGATGACATGCTATTTCATCTACAGCACACCTTTTCGATAAGATATATATTCAACATTACATTATTTCAATAATCCTTTTCTTAGGCAAGACATTTCCCAACAATTATTTCTCCGAAATATAATTTTAACCAACAGTAGCTCTAAATCAGGCCAATTCTAATACTGGATCGGGCCAATTTTATGTCGAGGAAATGATTGTTGGAAAATGTCTTGTCTAAAAAAAGGATTGTTGAAAAAATGTAATATCAAATATATATATTGCCAAAAAAATATGCTTTAGATGAAATAGCGTGTCAGTATTATGGTGTCAGTGAAATGAGTTAACAGGGAAGTAGCTTTCGGGAATTGAACAACAACCTGTTATACTGTACTGTATCAAAATTTGCGCACATTGAATCTAAAATTTGGTGCGCAACGCGCACCAAATTTTGACTCTGAATTTTATTCACTGCTGCAGGCATGCCAAAGTGCTTATAATTTATTAGGCATGCTTCATTAGTTAATTGCGCATGGACTAATGGTACTCATTTAGTGACTTTAAATGTGATCAAATTATGTGACATATTTATTATTATTATTATTATTATTATTATTATTATTATTATTATTATTATTATTATTATTATTATTATTATTATTA
>CAJVPY010004121.1:0-13035 GCA_910591965.1 Dentiscutata erythropus
ATACCTAATTGTAATATGTTCCATATTAACTAATAAAGATTTACAGCGTATAAGCAATTTACAAACAAAAAAAAAAAGAAATGTAGGCGGACTTATATTTAGCAGATACATGTATTAGTTGTGAAGCTAAAAGTGAGACAACTAATCATTTAGTAAAGTGTAGTAGTTACAAGTTCTTTTGAAACATAATCGAAGATGTAGCATACTTGATTGTGTAAAATAGAATAGGCAGAGTGTATAGAAAGAGAGCTCCTATTGAAGTTTTCAGAAGTATAGTAGTCAGTAGTATAGTTGAAAAGAAGATAGAATGAAGAAAAGATTATATTCGAGGGCTCATTCCAAACGAAGTAGTTAACAAACTTCCAAACTGGCAACTATCAAATAGAGTTGTAAATAAAGCTTTGTTAAAGTACAAGACAATTATTAAAAATAGTTTTTTTGATAAGATCTGACAAAAAAAATATAGGTTCGTAGTTGTCTAGAAAAAGGCAAATAGTATAAATACTGCAATAAAGTGAAGTAGTTATGTAGCAAATATTATACCTGATGGTAGAGGCAACATTATGTCTAGAGTAAGGAGAAGCAAAATCAATAATGGTCTGAATAATAAAAGTTTTGCAGCAAATACAGTGCGGGACACCTAAAGGCTTCACAAACTTTAAAAGCTAATAATATTTAATATAAAAACAATATCACAAAAAATAGGCTCCTATTTTGTAGTTTAGCTAATTTGCTACAACTTAGCGGCCTTAACTTTTCAAAATTAAATGTATATTTTTTCAATTAATGGGTTTAAAAGTATAGTATTTTTATATGATGCATAAAAGTTTAGCCAAAAATGGGACAAGTCACATGTTTTTGCCTTCTGCTATTGGCTAATTTTAAAATTAATTTTAAAATATTTTTTAAAAATTAATTATTAGCCAATCAAAATGCAAGAATTCACAAAGACATCAAATTTCAATATGAAATTTTTGAAAATGAGACAAATTTCATAAATTCTGCCTTTAGGTGTTCCGCACTGTAGTAAAAGAATGGCAGAGGTAAAGTGGTTGTTTAAGGAGAGTGTTGTAAAATAGATTGAGAGTAGGTCAACCCCATTTTGATTTAGTTCTTGATAAAGCTGACAACATCTCCTGACTCACATGTAAATTGGTGCAACAAGTCGCATCTGGGCACATAATATATAACCAGATGATATTGGGTTTGCAATTTTAAATTAGTTATTATTAAAATAGCTTTAAACTTTGTTTTTAGCCTAATAGTTTAATAATTTGTATTTGAGCTATGACAAGACTGTCAAAGAATTAAAAAAAATATATATACAGTATATATATATAAAATTTGCAAATTATAATAATTTGAAAAGTACTATAAATATACATACTATAGATTGTTCCTTAAAATAAAAAAAATATTTAATATTTGCAATTAAATATAAATAAATAATTAAAATAAATATAATAAACTTGTAAATCTTATTTGATCTTGCATATCGCTTTTGAATATCTTCTAGGTGCTTAGATTGTTTTGGTTTTAAAAAAAAATCAATCAGATGCTTGGTATAACCAATCAAAACCTTAACTGGCTCTAACTCTTTTCCAATTACCAGTTGGAGAGTATGTGCTGCACATAGTTGCCAGTTTATATTTTCAGCTATATACTTTAAATCCTTAATAGCTTTTTGCATATTTTTGCCATTATCAGTTGTTACTGTGAAAGCTTTATCATGTAATTCCAATTTATCTAGTAATGAAAGAATGGCATTACTAATATTTTCTGCAGTATATGGATAATAGATATATTCAACAAAAGTGTAATTTTATGAAATTTAAATTCATAATCTATATATGAACATGTTATACCTAAATATCTTTGCTGATTTTTACTAGTCTAGAGATCACATGTTAAAGATATAGAAGTTGAATTAATATTAATTTTTTTTGTAATTAATTTGAATAAGTAATTATATGCAATA
Organism: Dentiscutata erythropus; assembly: GCA_910591965.1. Lineage (NCBI taxonomy): Eukaryota > Fungi > Glomeromycota > Glomeromycetes > Diversisporales > Gigasporaceae > Dentiscutata > Dentiscutata erythropus. The sequence continues at coordinate 1,979 of CAJVPY010004121.1, forward strand.
TGTACAAGTTTTTTAATAGTTTTAAAACATGGAATTAAAAACTTAGAGTCTAATTCCATTATAAATTTTCTAAAAACTAAATTTTCAAGAACAGTAAGTGGCTGAAAATTAGTTATAATACAATCTGCAAAAAACTGGCATAATTAAAGCTGTTTTGATTTATTATGAGGTAAATTAACCAATTCTGTATTATCAATATAGTCCTCAATTATTCTATAAATATTTGATAAATGAAAAGAACAGTTGCTTGTTTATTGTTTACTTTGTACTTTTTGCCATACTTTTTTTCATTTACCTTTTCAATATCACAAATCGCATGCCTTATATTATCAACATACATGCATTTAAAGTATAACCAAATCCAACTTCTAAGATTATCACCTTCCTCTATATTATTGACCTTTCTCTTTTTATTATATTTATATATATTATTATGTACAGTATGTTGATTAATACTTTGGCATTGTTTTCATTATAGTCAGATATTTTTTATTTTTTTTTCTAATTCGTTTTTACAAATTAAACAACAAATATTAATATATTTATATAAATAATCCTCTATAGTATCGAATGACACCAATTCATATAATTTAAACTCTTCATATAGTTTTAATAGCTAACTAGTTAACTATAGTTTAATAATTAACTATAGTTTTTATATTTATCTGTAGTTATCTATAGTTCAAGTAGTTAACTATAGTTAATTACAGTTTTAAATATTTAACTATAGTTCGAGTAGTTGATTTGCAAAATACATACAAATAATCCAAATTACACAAAAATACGAATTTTAAACAGTTATCCGGATTGTCCATTAATGGATCACATTACTACTTCTATTATACAGTATGTGTAGTTTGTATTCTTTTCTTTGTTTTTAAGATATAATTTTGCATAATAAGTATTATAGTTCATTAGTAATTAATTTGCTAACTAGCTAGTATTTTTTTCTTAGTATTTATGAGAACTGAAAGTTATTTATTGATTTGTATAAATTTTACATATACTGTACTAGATAAATTCTAAAAAGAGTACAATTACTAAAACTGAACATATTTTTATTAAATTTGAATATTTTTTTTGGCCCAAACTTCTAAATTCTGGTCAAATTAAAATTTAATTTTTATTTAACCAGAATTTAAAAAAAGGTTGTGCCAAAAAAGTAAACAAAATAACTATTAACTTAACTTGTATCTTTATTAATATTATCCAAGTTCTATTAAATTAGCTTCTTGACAGGTTACAGGTCAAAAATTGGCCTAACTTAAGTTTGTTTTGAATATAAAATTTGAAAAGTTTTAGTTTAAAATTTGTTATATATTAATATAACAGATACAATATAAAATTATAAATTTCTATAAACCCTACTCTTTAAATTCTTGAAAATAATTTATATAACTATTGATTTGAATATAAGAATTATTAAATCAACTTTATATTAGTGTTAACTTTAAAATCTTTATAATTTTTTATATAAAGTAACTCATTATGACCTGAGTCAATATAAGACCCATCTGGATAAGATTACAGCACGATTCCCCGAAAGCTATTTTCCCGACTCGACATCACACAGAGTGACACCTTGCTAAAAATAAATACTTGCAACTAATAGAATGCTAACCCTAACCATATGTGATATCAGATAAGTGACCTGTCGAGGAATGTCTTTCAGGGAATTGAGTGACAACCCTGGATAATAGCTCTAATTAAGTAGTTAATAAAGTTAATTAAAAAACAATTTGTTAAAAAAAATGGATCAAAATAGTAACTAATTTTGATAAATTTTTTGATTAGATATTTCATTTATAATATTTTAAAAAGGTAATAAAAATCTAATACAGTATTTAAAGTTTAGATTTTCAGGTTTATTGATAGATTTTGTAAACAGCCAAATAGCAATTATATTTTAAACAATCTATTTTTATGTCTTATTTTTTCAAATATTTTATATAGCTACAACAATTTTTTCAAAAAACTAAAATAAAGAAATAAAAAAAATAAAGAAATTTTACAAATTCTATAAATTCTGCATATTATAATTGTTATCACAATAGGTTCTTTAGGGTTGCAGCAATACAAACTCTTTTTGACAATTATTTGAACCACAATTTCCAAAAAACTTTTTACTAGAAAAAAATACAGTATACTAAAGTAAAGTCAACAACTTGCATATAAAATATAGAAAAAGGAACTATAAGTCAACAGCTGTTATTTAGAGGTAGTTCTTATACACTACCTGCTAACAGTCTTAGAGTTTATCACTCACTAACCGCAGGCATAGCACTTGTTGTTTAGAAGTAGTTCTCATATGCTACTTGTCGACAAGTTTAGAGTTTATCATTTACTAAAAAAACTTAGTACTGTGCAAGCTTAGGTGGATAGTTGATTCTTGTAAAAGAAAACTTACACTCTTTTAGTGGTTTTAAGTGTTTTTTCTTTCTTTCGCCTTTTGCCAGCCTTACTCAAAAAGTGGACATTTCAGCTTATTTTTTTCAAAAGATCAGTATTGTTTACACTTATCTAATTTGGACGAACTCAGTAGAATACAACTATGTGTTTGTTTTGTTTATCACAATAGTGCTACAGTACGGGGATGAGATTGATAACCCCATTTAGAAGATACCTAACCCTGGTGACATGTCTGAAACGAGTCCCATGTTAAAGTGAAGCTTTATAGCCAAGATATATTAATTAGTTGCAATTAGTATATAATTTTTATCTTTATATCTGATATGGGTTATAATAGCGTATTTTTTTTTCTTTTTGTTTCTTTCATTTTTTTTTTTTAAGATGGTTTATCAGGACTTCTGTCTTTTTTTCTGCTCTTTTATCTTCATCTTATTATAATAGAACTACATTTAGGATCTTTTTTTTTTTCAGTTAAATGTTTTTTTTCTTTTTTTTGTTTTTGTTTTTCTTTTCCTAGATAATTTTGTTTTTTTTCATAGATGTGGTATATTTTTTCTTCTCTTATAAAAAAGTAAGTGATAAACTATTCTGCTCGGATCTAGGTAGAAAAAGTTTAGAAAAAAGAATAGGTAGTCTTGATAAGCTGGTGGAACCTTTCAGTGAAGATTTATTCTTTTTAGTTGCAGAAAAAAATATTTTGGAGAAAAATCTGCCTATAGCAGGTTACACATGGGTAATTTGGACTTTGGTCACAAAGAGCCAGGTAAGCCAATACTTGTAATTTAGGTGGCATTAGGGTTTTATGGCTTCACCACAAAATCCCAAAAGACAAAATCCCGAAAGAACATAATACCGACTAAATTGGCCAGCATTATCACTAATACTGGCTAACTTTATCGGTATTATATCCTTTTAGGATTTTGTCTTTCGGGATTTTGTGGTAAAGCTGGGTTTTATACCCTTCGAAAATTTTTAATATTTCACAGTATAATATTATAAATAGGGATTGAAACCGCCCAAAAAATTTATTAATCGTTTAATCGTTTAACTGTTTAATTTGGCCGGCATTAAAATAATTCTGGCCCACGACCAACATAATTCTGCCCGGAACTATAGTGCAATTTTTAAACGGTTCCAATCCCTAATTATAAAGCCTAATAAAGTAGAGGCAAGACTGCCGAATTGAAAAAAAAATAAAAATAAAAATTGTTGTCACAATACCCGGGTACTTCTACACTATATTGAACAATATATTTTACTATATCTACCATACTTATGTACCCAGGATCGTCCAGCTCTTAAAACTGGTAGAGGGTACACGCCATGGGGTACCCACGTCCGATAAATACGGTATATCTAGGATAAGGATATCCGCATTTAATCCGAATTGTCAGATTAATCCTTATTTGACGGATTGCGGATCGAAGCACTAGTTATCATTATTGCAGTATTGTAGTATTAACCGTAAGAACTGTCCATAGATTTTGTTGACCAGTAATTTTTGTAATGTGTAATGTCGATGTGAATAATGCCCAAATTAATGTCCGAATTAATAATGCGGACTTGTAATTCAGTAATTAGAGACGTTGATAAAATTTAATTTCACCCATTCTTTATCGTGATTATCATCACGATTATCATTTTGGCATAATGCGTGATTGCATTCATGGCACAATGGGATGTTCATCTTTAAACACGTCCCTTAACTAACGAAAAAATGGCTCAGCAAGTAAAAAACACGAATATAATATGGCGACAATACTTTATAAAATTTTATCATGGAGAAAGAGTTGTGCTATTTAAAGGTCAACAACGAAGAAATATTCAAAATCTTTTGGATAAAAGCACTAAACCCTCAAACACGAATTCATTTTTTAACAAAAATGCTGTAGTAATTGAAAAACTTTCACAAGGAGTTACGTCTTCTGCCGGTTTTAAAGATCGTGTTTCTTTATTACGTAAAATAATTCCACCTAACAACGATACTCCAATAATTTCACCTAGCAACCATACTCCTATAAGACAAAAACAATCGTTAGTGGTAGAGTTTATAAGGCTCATAAAAGCATATAGGGATTTATCGAAAGCAAAACTCGCAGCTCTTGTAATATTGACAACAATGTGCGGATACGCAATGGCACCTATGGCCACTGATCTTACATGCCTTTTCGCAACTACAGCGGGAACAGGATTATGTGTCGCATCTGCAAATGCTATCAATCAATTATTTGAAATTCCGTACGATGCACAAATGTCACGTACGCGAAATAGAGTTCTCGTTCGTAATGCAATATCACCAATTCATGCACTTTCATTTGGTACTTTGACTGGAATGGCTGGTGTAGGAATTTTATCAACTATGGTTAATCCTTTAACTGCTATGTTGGGTGCCTCAAACATTTTATTATATACTTGTGTTTACACTCCTATGAAACGAAAAACCATTGCAAACACATGGATTGGTGCAATCGTTGGTGCGATACCTCCAATGATGGGGTGGGCAGCGTGTACAAATAACTTGGAATTAGGTGCATGGATATTAGGTGGTATTCTTTATGCATGGCAATTTCCTCATTTTAATGCGCTTGCTTGGAACATGCGATCAGATTATTCAAAAGCTGGATATCATATGATGGCTGTAACAAATCCATTATTAAATAGTCGAGTTTCTTTAAGATATACTTTGGCATTATTTCCTTTAAGTTATATAACACCTTATATTGGTATGACAACTTGGTGGTTTGCATTAGATTCAAGTTTAATTAATTGTGTACTTTTATTTAGTGCTTACAAATTTTGGAAAAATTCAAATGATAAATCGGCACGTGATTTATTTTTTGCAAGTCTTGTACATTTACCAGTAATTCTTGCTTTAATGATGGCACATAAAAAGGATCAAGGAATCATAATAAACAATGAAATTTTAGATGTTGATGAAAAAGAATTGGAAAAGGTTATGCAAGAGTTAGAGTCATAGAATTTTATTTAGGGTAAAAAAAATTACGAGTATAGTTAATGTACGTATTAGTTAATGTAGTATATGATTCCTAGCCATTAAATCAAAATCCTCTATTGAATGTAAAATTGCGTTAATATATGCTATATATATAATTATTTACTGTATAAATTTTTGTAAATTCATTGTGAATTCATGTTTATCCAATGTTGAGTTCGACGGGGTGGCCCGGTTACATGATGATCGATGACCCACACCCTGCCGGATACATGGTGATGATCGACTCCCACAGCATATATTTTATTTCATATCGATATGTGAAGTGTACTTTTTTTGAATCGTGATGACATTGCTGCGGCTGGGAGTCGATCATCTACCATCATGTATCCGGCAGGGTGTGGATCATCGACCATCATGTAACCGGACTTTGAAGGGGCCGCCCTGTCGAATTCATCCGATGTTATGAGTTCTTTTATTTTATTCAGGATATTCATTACAAGGAACTAAATTTATACTAACATTAAGGAGTTATCATCAAGCCTAGGATTGATTTATTTTTCAAGCTAAACTTTTAAGGGTTTGGTAAGTATAAACATAAGATTACCATTATCATTATTAAGTAAGAGATTGGCGCTGACTTGTGCCAATCGCCAATCACGAGGAATTGCGTATAACCGCATACGTTATTAAACAATTGTATAAGAAAAGTAGATATAGAATTACTATATATGGTAAAACCTATAAACGAAAATGTAGTGATTTTCAAATGCAAAACGACTATGCATGTTGTACAAATTGAACTGAAAAATTTTTTTTTTCAATTCTCGATCAATCAATTTTGAACTTGGACTTTTGTGTAGTTCTCAAATACAATGTCTGATGAATCAACGTCTAATGCTAAAAAAAGTCGTTCCTTGAGTGACGCAGAACGTCGCCTTATACGAAGACAAAAAAGAATTTTAAATAATGCGAATGGCAGACTAGACCGAATCACATCTACTCATTCAAGCAGCCCTCTTGCCACCGAGGATACGGATCCACAAAAACTATTTAATAATGAAAATCCTCCTGTTTCTTCTTCAACTTTAGGCGATAAACTATTTCATAAAGATCATGAAAATCCTCCTGTTTCTCCTTCAATGTTAGACGATAAACTATTTCATAAAGATCATGAAAATCCTCCCGTTTCTTCAACTTTAAACGATAAACTATTTCATAAAGATCATGAAAATCCTCCTGTTTCTTCAATTTTAGATGACGATAATGATGGATTTTTTGTGAACAATGAACATTCTAGGAGAAAATTAACAAATCTTGATCCAGCAAATAGTAGTACAGTTTCGTTGGCATCTATTTCACCTGAAGATTTAACGATATATGACGAGATAAATAATTATTGCCAACAACAACAACAACAACAGCAGCAACAGAATATACAGCCCTTCCCATTTCTGCCATTTCTTAATCCTGATCTAATAAATCCTGTTCCTCCTGTTCAACAGTTAGATTTTCAATCTAAATTATGGCAATTAATCCATTTTTTTGCAATGATTATGTTGGGATTGCTCGTAACCTGGTTTGAAGTACTTCGGCGAGATGGTAGTTGGAGTCGATTTACTAAGTTGACTTACAGAAATCCGAATGAAATTTCTGAGACTGATCGTGTATCAAATTGGGTAATTATGTTTTTTTTTTTTTTAATATCTATTATTTTAATTGTATCTTCTAAAAATCTTCTAAACCAATTTTTTTATTTTTTTTTTTAGCCACTATTTTGGTATTTTATAACTATTGAGTTGATTCTTCAATCTTCTCGATTATTTATACAAAAGGTATGATTAAACATTCGAATTACATTCGAATATAGATTTTTTTTTTATATATAATTTACTAATAAATTCGCTTTAAAATTTAAAATATAGGGTCGAACATTTGGAGGCACAACTCTAGGTGCAATAGCAGCGAGCTTACCACCTCCACTTTCTGATGCACTTACGTTGTTAATGAGATACAACCTTATTTGGAATAGTCTTTGGGAAGATGTTTGTGTGTTAGCATTTGTAATTGGTTTCTATATAATGACTTCTCCGATTCTATCGATTTTTTTGTGGTAATCGGCTCTATGTTGAGGCATAAGGATCTAGCAGGAGTATTTATTTCTTTGGGTGAAAATAGTCATCGATATGGATAATAATTATTGGCGATGCCAAAAAAAAAAACTATCGTGAAAAAACGTGTTTGGAAAAATTACAATGTAATTATGTAGTGCTGTATCAGTCTTACTTGGAAGTGTATTAATGTATTAACAGTGGATGGGTGATCTATGGATTTGTGAGACATTGATTTGTAAAATTGATAGATAAAGTTGAACTTTTTAAAATGTTGTGATTCCTTTTTGTACTACGTACGAAATATCAATATCCTACTACATTACAGATGATTGTGTTTTAATTTGGAAATCGAAATTATCAAATGTTGAAATGTAGGTAATCTATGAAAGTGTGAATCTTGATTTTGTGAAATAACGTTAATTGTGTATAAAATTGCTATTTCTGAAAAATTTTTTGTAAATTGTAAAAATTTATTTGTTATATAAATTCTGTAAAAAAAAAAAAAAAAAAAAAAAAAAAAAAATATTTTCAAATACTGAAAATGTACTGTAAAATTCAACAAATAAAAATCAAAATGATTTAATATACTAATTTTACCGAATTACTATTGCTATATATAAAAACTTTTTAAAAATTTTTTGGTTATATAAAAGTTTTAGTAGGTATGTATTATAGATTTAAATATGATCAAGAACCACTTTAAAAAATCCTCTATAAATTGTTATACAAACTTAATATACAATAAACCCTAAGTGCAGGTTTTCTTTACGTTTATTTTATTATTATTATTATTATTATTATTTGTAAAGATAGTCCTACCAAATGTTTAAGAAAACGTTCTTGCCAATACATTATAAATATTGTAATTAATTCTTGCATTTATTGTCTTGATTATTTTATCACCTGAAAGTCTTATATGTAAATTTTCATCAACATTCTAAGTATTTAATTAAAAGTAAAAGATCAGACCGATTTAAAAGGGTTGTTTTCCATAGAATACAACTTACTAAGCATTTACTATTGTCGATAGCAATGATAATGAAAGGGTAAAAATTTTCCATCAATAAAAACCCTACGAACGGGTGGCAAATACTTGTATACATGTGAATCAAAAGATAATAGTTTTTTGCAATGGTGACATGGAGATGTATATAGATCGTGAAAACTTGATATCCAATCCTTTTTAAATAAAAAGAATTATTTTTTGAATTTTAAATATATAGAGTAAATTCTTAATTTTTTAACCTTATACTTACAAGCAATTTCGGCATAGGATCACTTTGATCCAAATTATTAAATAATTCAAGTCCAATTTGCGTTATACGCTGGAATACAAGAATATCTGAAAATTCTCGGATTGATTTCTACAAAAATACATATATTTTGCCAATTTAATATTGATGGCCTATTAAATGATGATATAATTAAATTACGTTATAAATACCTTTTCGTGATATCCAATTATAATCAATCGAACAAATGACACTGATGATCCATTAATATCATTATATTTTAGTATTATCCCAGCTTTTAATAAATTATTTACTGAAACCTGTTTATTAAGTAACATTTAATACTTTCAAATTTTATGTTAAGGCGTTAAAATATTGCCCATAAGGATAATATACACACCATTAAACCAGATGGTCTTCCTGATAAGTCACATTCAACTTTTTCAATACCAACGTGGTAAGGTTTTTGCTTTGCTTCAGCTAACCAACCATCAATTGCACTATTGAGTTTGCTGATATAAATATAATATTAGAAAAGTCGGAACATTTTTACGATCGTAAAATTTTTAATTACCTAGCATCGTATATTTCAGTAGTCCCGAAAATGCCATCTTTTTTATGTCGTTTAAAATATACGTCACTCTCTTTAGTGTATATACTAATATGAAAATAAATTTCATAAGTTTATTGATTTCTAACAATTCTAACAATTGCGTATTAGTTTATAGAGGCATTAATACTTTGCTGCTTGTTGACAATTTTTCTGTATATTTTCTTGATAATTTATTGTTTCGCCAGATTTCCCGTCAATATTCATTGCCAAAAATCTTATTAAATGTTCTAAAAATAATTAATCTCAAATTTTGTAAAATTTATACGTAAATTCGACGAATTCCAGTTAACAAACTGTACTTTTTTACTGGAATCGATGAATTATCTGCCCAAGTGGCCGAAATTTTCCGTGCATATTCCAATTCATCTTTATTCAGATAAGAAAAATTCCAAGTCAGATTATTTATTTTATATCTTTGAATATGATAAGTTTGACTGCTTACCTCCACATGAAGACATTAATTGAAGAAACTTATCCATTGTATTCAAACACGAATCATTCATTCTGCCAAATCTGTCTACATCAAACGATGGAGTAAGAGGCTTTTCTCCACGTTTTTCGCGTTCCAATGTTTCTGCATTATCTTTATAATATTGAATAAAATTAACAGACTAATTAAATCAAAATCTGTTTTATATTGAAACAGGTAACTTAAATAAATGTTACTACTTTCAATTTAATTTATTATTCGGTAAACTACTAACCTTGAAACTGGCCTGAATTCAATAAATCTCCGAGATAATCACATACACTCATAAATGACGCACGAAGCTCTTCAACCTAATAAGTGGTTAATAAGTTGATATCTATTAAATAGATCGGAGGTTCCTTTTTTTTTTGATATGTACCATTTCTAATAAGTTATCAAGCTTTTTTATGCTAGCTTTAAGATCAAGGTCGTTACCATCCTTCGTTTGATTCATATTAAACAGCAAGTAGTAATAGTAAAAAAAAAAAAAAAATCTAGCTACGTATATACCAAGTATTTGTGAACTCAGATCCCAAAATTCCGGGTTGGAATGCATCGGATCCCTGGTCAGATGGACCGGAATCGATCAATTTTGCCCAAGAATTTTACTGTTATTCATTAAATAAAAAATGCCTAATTTTTTTTTTATTTTAGAACTTGGTTTAATTTTTTTTATAGATTCAAAATGAACCCGGCTTTGGTTTAGAGCTTCGTATTCGTATTCTTTATTTGAATAAGGCAACTTGAAATTAAAACCTCGTTTAACGTTATTTTTTAAAAAAATTTGCATGGGGGGAGGGGGAAAATTAAACAAACAATAAAATTAAACTAGGTTCAAATAAATCAAATTTAGGTTCATCAGAACCTAAATCAGGTTGAAGTTGAACCTAAAGATGATTAACTAGAATTTATTTTTTAATTTTTTTTTTATTTTCTTAAACAGATTTTATTTCAATTAATCATTTTAACTCTTATTATTAACAAAGAATAATGTTAACAATTAAATTGTTAGCATTACATCTTTTCATTCTGTTGACTTACTACTATATCAACTTGAACTTTTTAATTTTTAAATTTTTTTTTTTACTTTGTTAATTGTTTAATTTTTGGAGGACCCATAAGTGGAGGGAATAATGTTAAATGAGGTTCAACCTTTTCTACAAGGGACTAGAGGTTGGAACCGTTCATCATAATCGAATTTATAACCGGTTTTAACCGGTTATAACTTATAACCGGGTTGAGAATTTTTTAAATCGATCAACCGGTT
>CAJVPY010004122.1:0-13034 GCA_910591965.1 Dentiscutata erythropus
ATTGATTCGTACCCGGGTATATTACAATATACTACATCCAATGACCTTGAAACGTACCCGGTACGAATCAAGGGGGGGTACTGATCAAGGGGGGTACCTTGCATGGAAAATTACGGTAATAAGCAGACGTAATAAGCAGACAATGGTAATAGTGACGAAATAATTTATAGTCTAATTGGAGATTTGATTTTTAATTGATATTTATTTTCTCTTTTTCTCACGAAACTTGGATACTGGTATTTTAGCAAGATCACGGGTACAAGGTTTTTCGTTTAACGATTTATTATTATTACGAACAGTTTTATTTTAGAAAAAGGGAAGTTTTATTAAGGAGAACAACTTCTACTATTTTATCTTTCGAAGTTAGAACTCTAATGAGTTATTTTTCTGGGAGCGTCAAAAGCTCCATATTTATACATTTTCTTTTGCTGCGACTACTACTAATTTCCTTCTATTCTTTACTAGTAAAAAGTACTATACTGGTTCATAAAGTTCAGAAAGTTCAGTGTAAAAAATTCAATAAGGACGGGACAAAAAGTTCGAGAAGGATTGGAGCGTAAAGTTCAATAAGGGCAGGACGAAAAGTTCAAAAGCTTAAAAAGGTAATGATTCCCCTGTTCTATTTTACTACGGCAAAAAAAAAAAATAATGGCGATAAATAATAACATATAATAACAGTAATAAATAATAATAATAGTAGTACTAAATAATAATAATAAAAAAAATTCATAGGGTCGGAACTCCGGAGCCCTTCACACCGTACATGCTATTTTTAGGGGACACGATTTTCTAAACAATGCCCATGCCCATTACGTATTTTGCGAAAATATGGTATACAGTATCGCTATCAACAGACTGCCTTAAGGTCAAATTTCGTTTATTGCGACTTAATTCTATTTTATTAAGCTTTTTATTTACTGTAATATTTTTATTTAGTAGTAACACACCAACAATTACTTCACAGACAACTTCATAGAGAATTAGATTACAGGCAAGGTTATTTTACAGTCGACTATTCACAGACAAATTAATTCTGTTATTGTCATTAAGGTTAAATTTAAAATTGGTGAATTTGTAAAAAAATTGGTATGAAATATATTGTCTACAAAATAAATTTGTCTGTGGATTAACCGTCTGTAAATAATCTTGTCTGTAAATTAATTGCCTATAACTAAGTTGTCTATAAAATGATTGTTAGTAAAATAATATGGACGTGGATTCACTTAATTATTGTGTGTCGATTCCTTTTTTTTTCTTTACCACAAAAGGCACATAATTATTATTATTTATTTTTTAATAATAGTAGACATATTTAATTAGTAAATTTTTATCTTGTTTTGTAGTCAGATTATATGTGAATTTATAGAATTTAAAAGCTGTAACTAATATGCTAGATAGCCTAAACGTATTTTTATTTTCTTTAAATTTAACTGTGTACTACATGTTATAATTCCTATGTGTAATCTAATACATAATTCTGCTGGAAGCTAAAATTATAAAATCATTGGAATCACTGGAAGTCATCGGAAGTAACTGGATCTTCCTTCCAGTGGACTAAAATTTCTCACCGGAAAGGTCCAGTGACAACTTACTATTGGAAGATATTTTTTACTAATTCCTTCCAGTTAGTTCCAGTGATCTTCCAGTTCCAGTAATTTTCACTGGAACGTTCCAGTGACCATCACTATAGGACCTATATAGTCATGGCTCCAAAACTGTAATACACAGCACGAGGACCGTTTGATGAAAAGAAGGCTATACAATAGCAGCACAAGAGCTCTAAATATCAAAGCAGGAAATAGAAAAAAATACTCAATATGGAAGCATAGTGATATAAGTGTAAGTTAGTTCAAATCCAGAGTCTTTTATAGCTATTGCGAGCAATACTTCAAGTACAGAAATAAAGGATATTTGATTTGCACTTTAGACCGTGAAACAAAGGAAACGAAAGATTGTGAAAGAACGGAGACAAATTATATAGCAATAGGAATGGTTAGAAGTTATTATGCCAGGGAAAAAATGTAAAAAACAAACAATATGCCATATGTTATTTCCATGTATCAGTAATGTAGCAAAGAGTATTCGAGCGATAATTATAATTTAAAAGTTTTATATCCTGGTTAACTTTATGTTATAAATAGTCTTTTCATTCAAACCTTTCATTATATTAGAAACTTATTTCGAACAGATAACGACTTTTTAAATAGCGTTTAAATAAAGTCAGATTATCTTATCATCTTCACACAAGTAACTTACTGAAGCTAACTTTACCTATATTATAACAAATGCACACATTTATTATTTATAGTCGCTTGTGAAGATTTTAACAATTACTTAATTTTAATTTACGGTTATTTTTTGCAAACAAAATTTATTTTTAGCAAAAATTATGAACTTTGCATGTTATGGTTACAAAGATATTCAAATCAGAACAATTAATTAAATATATTATTTCATATCAATTGCGTTAACCTGTACAATTTTGCGGAATATTTTGGGTGATATCTTCTGTGCAATTTTGTGGAATAATTTGGTTGGTGCCTATTGCATCCACAATATCTTTATTTTCTTCGATATAATTTTCACAGTAATTTTTAAGCCGATCTGCTCTATACTTGAGACTCAGTTCCAATATCTGCTTCGCATTCCTTTCGTTTACAAGACGACGTTTCATGATGTTGGTTTGAATTAAATCATTTAAAGGTGGGTATTTATATGATGCCCTCAAAAAGTCAAGTATAAATTCTACATAATGTTGTCCGTCAAACCCCTCTCCAAAAACGTCTTCAACTGCATCCGGATATGACATACCGTAAAGCGATCTCAAGAGTACTTTATATGTGTTGGGCTGAATGCCATTAATTATTATAGGATTTACAGAAAATTCCCAGTCAAAGTACTCTGCAACATCTGAAAAATTTAAGAAAATTATTAGTACAAAATTTTAAAAAAGGAGACCCAACACCCAGATTTTATTTTATTTTTATAAATTTCAGACATTTTAGTTAAAACTATCCGAACCAATGTATTAAATTTATGGCCTAAAAAGCAAATTTTAAAATGTATACCTGACAGAACAAAACTATTTGCGCCAATTTCATGATTCCCAACTTTGAATATGACATCATGATATTGAGAATCGGGCTTCTGATCTTGCAAATATTTGATTAAATATTTAACCAACACATCTTTTCGTCGCGAATGTTTATTTGGTGCTTCATCAATTGGTATATTATTTTTCACAGTTCTTGCACCCGCAGCTTCCAATAGTTTTTTAAATGGTTCCAAATGGTTACGTACTTTTTTCAATCTGCCTTCATAATTTTGAATGCCAAAGGCCAGATTATTGCCCAAAACCCAACAATCAAGATCAAAAGGATTATCACCGTTCAAGAAATACAAATCTTTTAATTTAGGTTTTGTAATTCCTTCTTCCAAAGAGTCATTCACAAATTGATAAATTTCTTTCATAATTTGGTATATGTCTTTAACTTCCCATTCTGAACTGTTCAGAAGAATTTTATCAACAAACAAACGATTCCAATGTTCAATAACCATTTCCACATTTGGACGATGTACGAATTGTGGAATATCAGAAGCAAAAAATTTCGCTTGTGTCCAACATATTTTTAGATATTTTTCAGGATACAATGAGTTAAAAGATTCATATCCTGAAGTATAAGGAGTTGTCTTGCTATAAGGATTAGGAAGACTTTTATTAGAAGGCAAAAATTTTATTTTAGAAAGTTGTTTCAATTCATCATCTTTAAATAATAAGCTATTAAGACATTCTGCTAATGTTTTTGCACTGGATCTAATTATTTCATCAGTACAATTACCACTGGTATCATTGATTTTCTTCTCAATTTTTCCAGCACATTTCATATATGTCTTTATATTTATAGACTGATTGAGCCCTATCCTTGATAAGGCAGCACGGCAACTAAGGTTCTTTTGTAATTCAGAAGGGAGAAATTCATCCTCACCAAAGATTTGACTAAATAAGGTTATACTTGCATCGAATAGAGTATCAGCCCTTGCAAATACTCTGAGATTCTTATTGGGAATCGATTCACAATTTTTAAGGTATTCCTCAATTTTATGATCTCCAAGCACAAGAACTTCTTCAAGGAATTCTACATCTTGTTGCGTCGGTGATCGACCTAAATCAGGAGGATAATGTTGTTTTACATAGTCGTACGCTTCAATTTTTTTAGCGCCAAGTGAATCAAGTACAATAAAATATTCATCTTCCACAATAAATATGTTAGTATCCGGCAAATAGCAAGAAAGATGACGTGGTGGCAGCTTTCCATTCTTTGCAGAAACATAATCATTCGGTCTTGATGAACGAATCGGCCATATTGGAAATTCTTTAATAACCTCAATAATATTATCTTTCCGCCCTTGAGTAGTAGGAAAAATTTTTTTCAAGAGACAGAATAAAAAGGAATTACATCAAATCAAATCAAAAGGTTCTATAAAACAAACCTTGAAAATTGAAGAAATCTTTAACGAACTCTCTAAGTTTTTTAAATTCAACTTCATTCAACATTGCATTGTCGAAAAATGACTTCATGGAAATGTTTTGTGATTCTTGTTTTCTCTTAATAGAATCAAATACATTATAATAGCTCCATTTAACCACACCTTTTTTAAAAAATTCTGATCTATTAATATTCCTATTATTAAATTTTATGTTCGTGAGACAAATTCCTAATTTTCTGAGAACGCGCACAAGAACTTCATCAGGATTGTCTGAACAGTTCAATAAAGGATTTGAAAGATCCATTCGAACAAGTTTGTTTATTGGTGAAATAACAGGGAGCAAGGGATATTCCAATAACCTTGTAATTTCTAATTCTGCGCCCCATTTCATTTTTTCTAAGATTTCATCAAGCCAATTTCGATTAGGAATATCTTCTGAGGAAGGATCCCAATGGATTTCCTGTTGATTTGGAAGCTCAACAGCCAAAAGATCAAGTATACCTAGAGCGTCAAGCTTCTTAATATTTGTAATCCTCGAAAAATCTTTATTCTCGAAAATCTTATTAAGTTCATCGTCTGAATCATAAACAAAACAGGAAGGACCAGATTTTGGAAATAAATATTGATATTTTTGCTTCGCTATGTAATAATTTCGTTTGCCAAAAGTACCAAGAGAACCATCTTTTAAGGGTACCAACTGGAACCCTTTTAAATTCGAATATAAGTTCTTATCTTGCAAAACGAACTTTAGCAAAATTAAAACATGTTCATGTGGGTTCGTAGAATCATTTTGCTCTTGTTGAATAGATTCTATAATCTTAGATTCTTGCAATAATTTATAAACTGATGCAGGACTGATAACTTGATATTTTTTAGCAGGCCTTCCTTTTTGCTTTTGAGATTCTTTTAGTTGACGAAGTGTGTTTTCGTCCATCTTCACCGTTGGAATCCCATATTTGGCAAGAATATTTGCAATAGCATGATCGTTTTCCTCGGAAAAGTATGCAGTTTTTAATGATACAAATTTACCCCCATCAGCTTCTGTCCAAAACACCTCGCTATCATCAAGGTTTTGCAGTACTTTTATCGCATATCTATAATCCAAACCCGAATTAAATTGGCTGAATGGCCAAAATTTTTTGGTTATGCATGAAACAAAATTTTCGGCAATGGTATTAGACGTCTTGAAATGTTCATAATCTATCTTAGCGATTCCATCCAATAATTTAACATGCAAAGACGGCAGAACTTCAAGAAAAATGTGTTTATTCCACTTTCCACAGATGTTATCATTTGGCTGTAAAATAACCATTCTATCTCTAGACAAAGAAAAATTGCCATTTATGTGAACTCCCAAATTTGTAGAACCATTGCATGAAACATAAGCATATTCTTTGCCATCAAGGTCTGGCGGATCTATTAGCTGCATAAATAATTCAATGAGTCATTATTTGCAAAGAAATAATAAAATATGAATTTCACACACATATTAATATATAAATTATATTACATCTAAAGGATTGTTTAAGGCTTCATTTTCTGATCGTGCAAGAATAGCAGCGATACCACCATGTGCCTTGAGACAAATTATGAGTTAATATTGATTACATTATGCAAAAATTCGAAGTGATGAATTTCAAAGCATACGTACAGTTAGTCTTTCATTTTTTGAAAATTTATTTAACTCATGATCTGTGATATCGGGCTTTCCACCTGTGCATACAAGCCACTTCTCAAAAGTTGTCTTATTCTTTTGTGCATCACAGATTTTTGTATCAAGTTGAAAAACTTGTGATTCATAATCGACTTTTCTGCGAATTTCAACATCTTTCAAATCTTGAATTTTCGCTTCCCATAGTAATTTTGGCTCGTGTTTATCTTTATCTATATGATATACGTTATATGTTTCGATGTTTCTCAAAAAGAGAATCTCATGGTTACCTTTCACATTACAAAGGTAGTCTAAAATATCCTTGGGTTCTACTGAATTTTGCGAGACTAAACTTTGTCCGGATAATTTGACGCTTCTAAGTGGTAACCTGAATAAGGTACCATTAAAAAATTTTTTAAAATCACAATCTTCTATAGCAAGATATGGCCTACACTGATCCTCAAAGTGAGTTAGAAATTTTTTCTCAAGAAAATTTAATTTAATTCCCTTAGACCGTTTTGGAGGATTTCCATGAATCGGAAGAAACTTTGCATGAGGATCAAGAAAAGCAATTTGTTCTCCGCTCACAAAAGATAATACATCAGTTAAATGGTAAGAAGTGGTAATTCCAATGCCAAAACGACCAATTTTACTATCATCACCAGATTTGCCTCCGACTCCGAGTTTAGTTAATGAAGAAAAATCTTTTTCTTCAAATGTCGCATCATTGTAAATCCAAACAGCTGGGCCTTGCCAATTATACATTTCTTCAGATAAGAGTAAAGAACGATCATTCTCATGCCATGGTCTCTCATCGATATAGATGGAAAATCTGCGTGCTCCTGCGTCATCAGCATTCTAATTATTAAATAATAATAAATACATGGGTTATGTATACAACTTGTAAATATTCTAAAGAGACTTATTCAATATAATACCTGGAGAAATTCTTTGAACAAGGAATCAAGAGTACAATACTATATATTAATAAAAATTATATTAATTTAAGAAACAGCAAATTATAAATCTAAGTTATAGTAACTTAAAAAATATGATGACAATTACGCTAATAATCTTTCTTATCCTGGTTGTTAAAGGTTCTGATTGTTCATAATCTTCAAAATTAATCTCACTATCTTTTGTGAACATTTCAGAAAACATTTGAATTCCAAGTTCCCTTGCAAGTGCAAGTGATATTTTAGGATGAGAGAGTTTGCAATTTTCCTTCTCTTCATTACTTTGTCCGGTCCTGTCATCAAATTTAATTTCGTCAAAATTGACAAGAATAGCATCTGTACTTGGAATAAACAACTTTTTCAAATCATTAAATTTTCCCTCTTTTTTAGACTTAGTGCACTCCTTTCCGATTTGATCAAGAACTCTAATTGTTTTAGACAAATTTTCTTCATTTAGTGGTTTATTGTCTGCTTCATGAGCAATGTTCCTGATTATATCAATGAAATCAAAAGTATCAACTTTATTTCGAATCCCCATATGTTCAAATACTTTACTAAACTTATTTTGGTAATCAGCAGGTAGTTGAATAATCGGTAGTTCTTTTCCAAAATTCAGCGAAAGAGTAAAAACAACATCCTTTGAAGCATAAAAATTGCCTTCACAGTATATCCATTTTATGCCTTTTAGCCCTTCCTTTAATTCTTTGACCTCTTGTTTAGACTGTTCGTCATCGGACGACAAAGCCTCATTAATGTATTGGTAAATCGCTTCGCAAATTTTTGGCTGATTCTTAATGTTTAAATTGTCCTTAGGCATTGTAGAACATAGCTCCATTTGATTAAGAACGATTCTTACATGAGGATATCTGTTCCATTCCAAATGTTTGCGAAATTGTTTATTATCGATTTTATAATCAAGAATTGAAAGGGCTAATGATACTGAGTACATATCTCTTTTATCACGACATTCGGATGAACAAGAGAATGACTTTTTACCAAATTTATTAATAGTTGGAATCCATTTTGAAGACTTGACGTTTGATAAGAATTCATTATTATTGTCTCCGAATGAATCCCAATTTTTATCGATATAAATAAGAAGATTAAGTGATTTATCGTACACATCATCGATATTATTCCCTGTTTTCTGACGTTTTACGTATGTATTAATTCTCTCGACGACATCTTTTGATGAAAGTGAGGTTTTAATCCCCAGATTTTTCAAAAGGGGATAATGTAGATTCGAAAACTTTTCTGCCGGGAAGGTTTCTTCATCGTCGAAAAATAATTGAGTTATTTTATGGTTCGAGGGATCATAGAGGTCAATAGGTCTACGCATAACTGTGTCAAGATCTTGTTTCTCCTCAGCCATTCTAATTGTCCCGCAAGGCACAATGGCGAGATTACTTAATTTGCCTTTTAGTGAATAGTCTGAATTAATAAGGGTTGGTAATCGTTCAAAAAGCTTCTCAATTACAATCTTTGTATTTTGGTGAACTTTCAAGTGAGGTACTACGTAATTTATCCAATATTCAGCTTGTGACAAACGTCGAATTTTGATAATTTTTTCAAGTAAATAACATGTGTCCGTTGATGTTGCATCAAGAAATCCAAATTTCGTCGGTGCGATTATCTGACCATATTCCTTTTCATCCTCTCTCGGTAAAAGGAACCAATAAGCTTTTTCTTTGTGCTTTAGACTAATAAACCCATCTTTACCAACCTCTTTAAAAATTGGTAAGCATTTTATAAATCCAATATGATCCTCTGTAAGAGGTGAAGTCATGTATAAGCAATAAGATAAATATCTTATGAAAAGTTCTGCTTCATGCGGGTACAAATCATACACTTCATTGGTGTTTAATGATGATAAAACAGATTTAATGTCTTTTATATTATGAATGTATGCTGAGAGCCTATTGATATAGTTAGTGAAAAGGTTAATAAAACAAGCATTACCATTTGTTGAATAATAGTGAATATTTCAGTATGTACCTTATCTTTAGATAGGCTATGTTGTCTTCAAACTCTCCGTTTACAAAAATTATGCCAAACTTTTCTAGAATAGAATGTATCTGATCAAAAGAGCTTTGTAATCCTTCAGTACTGTTCCAAAAAAGTTTTATTTGATTTGTCTTAAGTTTTCTGAGAGTATTCTGTTTTGTTGGTATAAGGTGAATATCTTCGAATGAAGCCAAATCATTAAATTTGTCACATAAATAATTCCATAGTCGATTAATCCATTCAACCCGGTTTTCAATATCAATCTCAATATCATTAGAGTTGGGATGATTTAGATAAATCTTGTCTTTAACCATGCCTGCAATAATTGGTACAGTTAACATCTTGATGTTAAAATTCCATTTATTTGTTGTTACTTTATTGCTCAAACGACTCAATAAACTGTATGAAAGGTCTTTAGCAATAAACTTGTCTAATTGATCTTTAAAAATTTCGCGCGGATCCTTTTCACCTTTACCTATAAAGCTATCTGGACATATATATGTGATTGTGCCGTGTTGAGATATTGTTTTAAATGTTCCATCGGCTAATGGAATCATTTTTAATCCTTCCAATATCTCATAATTTTCATCACGCAATAAGTAATTGAACAATTCTAAAGTCTCTTCTCTTGTCAGTTTATTTTGCCATTTGCCTCTATCTCCTTGAAGAAATTCGCTCGCAATACTAGGAGAATAAAACCTGGGTGAATGCATATCCGATTTTTTTAATGCTTTGATGATTTCGGAGGGAGCATGAATAACTGGAAATTCAATCTTGCTCAATATATTTTGAATAACGGGTTCGATATACGATTCATCTTGAAAGTACCCTGTCGAAATAGATAGCATTTCGCTGGGCCCACAGAAAATTTTATCTTCTGAATTAAGCTTACTAATAGTGCTTTCTAAAAGGTTTATGAAGAAAGGAGATGAAATAAGTTGAACTGAATCCAGAATTGGCCAGAACTCATAGTAATCTTCTTGAGACACATGCGGCTGAATCTCGATAAGAAATTTAACCCAAGCTTGTGGTATAGTCTGAAAATTTTTTTTACATTAGACTTAGCTCTCGCTCTTATAATTTTCAATAACTTGAAACTAATCAATTACCTCTTTGAAAAGATAATGATTCCATCTAACTTTCAAATTAGCCAAAGAATTAGTGGCCTGAAACAAGTTAAACGTTTATGAAAATGTTTAGTCACTAGTATTAATAGTTATGAAAATAAATTATACGTATAATACCAAATCTTTATTCATGCCAGACCATAGGTCACGTCGATTATTAGTAACCTATTGCATAAAGGTTAACCACATTGGAATTGTAAAATTTTAATGCCCAACAAGAAAAGGTTAACTTACTGCAAAATGTCCATTTATGGAAACTCGAAATGGAGTATCAATCTGAAGAGGGAAAAAGCAGAATAATCCACCATGAAGTTCATCTTCATCCTGACCTGAATTTAATTTTGCAGCCAACCCTACGTTTGGTACAGTACCAAGTCTTTCTCCGAAGTCACCCCGAAAGTAGCGATTCGTCTCATGTAAATCACCAAGCATATTCACAATAAACCATGAAGAATCTTCTATAATAACCTCCTTTTCATACCTAACAAGGGATACATGATATGATGTGTCTAATGATGCTCTTTGCTTAAGTTTGTTTCCTTTAAGATCCTTCATCATCGGAGTGATTTCCTTAACGATAAGCTGACGTTTTTTGCGTACTTTTTCTGCATCTTTCAGTAAAATCCTATAGAGTAATTCAGGCTCAGATTTTCCTTCCTTCAACTCGTAAAATTCAATACGCTCAATGTATCTAAGAAAAAGTAGGCAATTAATGCTATCCTTTTCAAAAAACGTTTTAAACATTTCCAGAATTTGATTTGGTTCATATATTGTTTTTGAAATTTTTGATTCTTTAGAACCTTGTTTAGTACGCAAAGGATATCGAAAGATCGTTCCTTCAAATGATCCATCACATGGAATGCTAAGTTTACCGAGATTTTTAAAAGGATAAAATTGATCAGAATATTTTTGAGACAAGTTATCTCTGGCAAAATTGTCATACACATTGCCTCCTTCATAGCACCACTCATGAGGGTCAAGAATTACAAATTTATCATCAGTGATGAATGAGCAACTGTCACATAAATGGTAAATAGAATTAAAACCGACACCCATTTCTCCAATTTTATCATATTGGTCTTGTTTTTCACTGTCAGCTAGATTCTCCAATGATTTAAAATCATCATCATTAAACTTTGTGTTATTTTTCGACAATAGCGCAGGTCCCTGAAATCTACTAAGCTCAGACTCAAGGAGTTTATTGCCGTGATATGTATTATGGTCAAGTATAAATACTTGTTCTGTACTTTGTGCATCATCAGAATTTTGTAAAATTTCGCGGAGAACTTGAGAGCTTTCAGGATATTCTACAAGAATCTTTTTTAAACGATGGGTATATGGTTCTTTTGGCTTGAACTTTCTCCCCCCTGACATCTTTATTTTACACGTACTATTCTAAACAAAAAACTTTTAAAGCTGGATAGTTTAAATTAACTGTGAAAAGTGATATTACTGCGTTTGGAATATATTGCTCATTCAAAAGTTAAATCGATATATATAGCGAACATTCTAAAGTTGGACCATATTTATTTGCAATTATAGTGTTACACGAGTAACATTAGTGTAAGTCCTGTTTTGAGACTTGTCAGGATATTCTTGCACCCAATAAGAGTGCCGAATTACACTGGAATTACAATTTTACAATGCAATATACAAATGTCAGGCCATTCCCACCCTATGCACCTGACTATTTTTTCATCTTTTGCCTCGACCTGAATTGCTTTATAATATTAGAGTTCATCTACAACAAATATTGCGAATTGCATTATTTTCATATTTCAAAGCTTAAATGAAATGTATTAGTTATAGAAACTTGCAATGTTCTTGCATATTTTAAATAGCCTGCAATTTTTTACAACAGTGCTTCGCAAATATTCTTAATAGGTATGAAAGTAGTATTATACAAAGGGTATTCGAACTAACACTGTATCAGGTACGTACGTACAGTACGTAAAATTAATATCAGATATGGAAAATTCATTGCTAGCAATGAAAACTACTGTCCCTAACCCTAACATGTACCTGTATCCAGTACCAGTTTTTCAAACCCGTTGCATAGACCAGATCCGAATCCAAATTAAATTAGAATTGTAGTTTCAACCTGAGTTTCTCATTGGCCATTATATTTAGTTTATCAATTTCACCTGCAACTCTAATCCGAATCCGAGTTGATGGTTTGAAGACCCGTTATGGAAATAAGTCCAGTGAATCAGTTAGATTTTTGATTGACCAGTTAAAGTTTTGACCTATATCATGATTTACTACTAATATAGTGTCACAGAAATTAGGAATTATCGCGGCTTCTAACGTGATTTACTATAAAAAATCATATTATAGAACTTACCAGCTATTGTAGTGACATACCGAGTTGGTTTGTATTGGAATTATCACGATTTCTACCACGATTTATTGTAAAAATTCTGTTGCTGAACTTATGCAGTAGACGATTGCGATGACACACAGTATGCGGTTGAGTTATATTGTATTGGAGTTATACATGATTTACTATAACCCAATTTTTACAAAGCTTACTAGCTATACTGTAGTGCGCAACACATAAATTGGGTTATATTGGAATTATCACGGCTTCTAACATATAGTGTGGCCAAGGTTGAGTTGGTTTGCATCGGAATTATAATGATTTCTACCATAATTTACTGTAAAAACTTCTTCTAATGAACTTGCAGACGATTGTGATAACACAATTATAGTGATGATGAAATTCTTTTATAATTTTTTTTAATTTCAACAATAATTTCAACATTTTTAATATTTTTATAATTTAAATATAAAACAACTGTTGTATTT